>SNQJ01S0176525.1:0-19946 GCA_010110895.2 Picea sitchensis | reverse complement strand
TGGAGCCTCCTTCCAGTTGCAGCTGGAAAAAAAAGGAAGTTGGTGCTTCCAATGAATGTAATTCTTCAAGACATATAAGAAAAAACATTCCGTGGTTTTCTCCCGATTTGGGTTTCCACGTAAAACACTGGTGTACTGTGCATAATGTGTGATTGTTTATTTATTACTGCTCATTATTGGATAATAATTCTACATTGATATAACATTTTAAGAAAAAGGATTATAATTACATTATTACTGTTTCACCCCCCCTCTCAGTAATCCAACATTCCCATCGGTCTAGTCGAACCATGATTGAGAAAAGAAGCAAGTACCGTGACGATATGGAGAACATGAAGCATATCCTATCGGTCTTTCCCGACTACATCCCGCCTTTGGATGTTGTGGTTAGTTGTGACATCATCCTGCATGATTTTGAGTACACACTCATCACTACGTACCTTCTGAAGGGGATACACACAGTTAGACCTCAATTGGGATTGATCCCAGCTCTCAAGATCGACGATTTTAACCTTGGAGACCGAAATAACTATGTGATGCTTGCACCACATAGGTACCTGACGAAGATGACTGGAAAGAATCCTAATATAGTTCCCCAGTTGTCGACTAAGGATATTGCGAGATCGACGATCTTAAACATGATGAAGATACCCCACTTTGGAAGACATCAGGAGGTTATTGTGTGTGTTAAACTCCTCTTGTCATGCTGCCATGGAGGTTACCTTTGGTTGGATAGGCACATCAATATGGATCTAGTGTTGATCCACTTGATTATTGGACTAAGCATGCTAGGACCAGACCCTCACCAGTTCTACCCAGGGAAGAGGTTAGATATCTCCCTGGCATAGCGAATAAAGGAGGTGTACGGCGATGTGGATAAGGGGAAGCGAGGCTACAAGGTAGCCTCCATCTAGGATGGCACAATGTGCCTAGATTGTTAGTTGATAGAGAGAAATATCATTAGAAAGAACCATCCTACACATGTCATAGGGTTTGTAGTCAACCTCGCAGGGAAGTGTGTCGAAGGGATGCAGATGAACTAGACAAGCTACCTCATCAACGAGTTGGAGAAAGACTATCGCGAAGTGTAGGACCAAGGCTATGAATTTCACTTCAATTGGTTTTTTATTCTATTCATGTTTTTTTCTTGGGAGATGTCAGAGGGAGCAACGTTCCTAGAAGTCCTTCCATCAGAAACATTGGCCTTGAGGTTCACCACCTTGTGGTATACGAGCGATATAGCGAAGCAGTGGAAATCAAATGTGGTGTTCCAAGCTTACTACCTATAGCTCAAGCGTGCCATTGAATCATTTCACCAAATGACCCCAAATACCTTACATACATACAGGCCACTATCGAAGTTCCATGCAAACCGACACTTCATCTACATCATTACGCGTAGGGATGAAAGCAAGGAGGATTTGTAGTCTTACTATAAATTGACCGATGAATATATGGACGAGATAACCAAGGAATGGCCAATTGAATTCCTCGTACAGACTGAAGATGGAAAACTCCCCAACCTCGACATGATCGAAAGTCCTTTGGTCACCTGGAGTGATTATGATGGATAGAGAAGTGCAAAGAAAAAGAAGAAAAAGGAGGAAGTGCAGGACATAGACAATGAGGAGAAGGACAACTCATTGGACGAAATTGTGCCTGACTCACCTGCAAGAGGAGGAGGTGACGAACTAAACCAGGAGGAGGAAGGGGAACAAGACAAGCAATAAAAGGGCGAATTGACACCGCCATAGATCCCGTCACAGAGCTTGAGACGTCCAAGAAAAGGAAGGTTTCTCCATAGACACCCTCAACATGGAAGAGGACCTGAGACAATAAGCCTCAGTCACAGAATGTGCTCATAATGGACAATATCCATCTCATCATCATAGTTGTAGAAGACACCTCAGAGGATATCCTACAGAGACACCAAGTGAAGCAACAAATGCTATATGATAGAATTGATAAATGACTAAAAGACATCCAACAAGCTATCCATTTGAGCCGCACAGTGTCTATTGCGCCATCTTCAACAGAGAGTGTAGAATTGGGGCATGAGCCCACCTAATTACACAAATTAGCAGATGAAACAGAGACTCAATTTTTTCGAGTCCAAGAAGAAAAGGAGCAGGCCATAGAGGCCTTGAAGTAAGAAAAGGAGGAGGCCTTAGAGAAACTTTGGGTTGCGCAGCAAGAGAAAGATGACCTTAGGGTGAAGTTCGAAGAAGACAGAGAAAATCTAGAAAGAGAAAGACCAGTTACTTGCAGAGCAGACTGTGGTCAGAGAGGAAGTGACTAGAGCACTTCACTTTGTGTCGGGCTTGGAAAATATGGAAGAAGAGACATCTGAGAGCCAGGTGGGGAAGCTCACTCAGGCCATTCAGCAGCTTCAAGCAAGAGTAGCAGAGCTAGAAATCCAAGCAGTGTCGATCACTCTGCAAGAAATGTGAGATCAGAGGGAAGAAACTGCCAAGAGCAAAGTAGAAAGAATCAGGGCATTGGCTTAAGAATGTAAGAAACTAAGTGACTGAAGTGCATAGGCCTATGAGTTCCTTGCAGAAGACCTAGAGCTAAGGAGATTGGAAGCACAGCTATAGGAGGTGAAGCCCCGGGCATCTACAGTGCAATCACAGATGAAATTGTTGACTGTACTTGAGAATATGAAGAGGTCGCAGGAGTAGCGTGCAGTTCAACAGTAGGTCATTTCCATCCAGAGAAAAGTTATGGAGGTGACACATAGACTCCACCCAGTGCAGGACAAATCCTACACCCTTTTTGAAGAAATCGAAAGATAAGGCTCACAGTTGGAATAGGTGGTCACAACAGTGGAACAACGCCTAGAAGGTCATGTCACCGAGCAAATAATTTAGGAGTTCATCGAGCAGGAGGCTCTGGTGAAGAAGCAAGTCAAGGTCACTCAAGCTAATCTTGAGGCCTTTGAAGTGGTATTACCCAAATCAGAGTGACTCGTGATGAGTCACAAGTGCGTGTTGGGGGCCTATTGGTCCTTGACCAAGTTTTGAGGCAATTTTGGTCATGTTTGACCATTTTTGGGACTTTGATAGGCTGGTCAAAGAAGGAGCGCCCAAGCGAAGTAGAGATCGTGGGATCTTGCCCATTTTGTGGGATTTTTGGGCTTTTAGTGTTTATGTAACATGTATGGGATGTCGTACCATAGGTTTAACCATGCTTAGGCCCTTTGTAATGTATAAATAAGTAGCTAGGCAATGTAAGTAAAGGAGTAATTGGATTAGTGCAAGGATTAATTGCCTTAGTGCAAGAAGTAATTGGCTTAGTGCATGAATAGAGTAAGTTAAGACATGTAGAGCTAAGTGCAAGTGATTGTAAGAGGATTTGTGCACAGACTGTGTAAGGCTTTGTGTCATGACCTGATTTTGAGGAAGGTGGATCTAGTGTGTTGTGCACAGATCACCTATCCAGTGCGGGGTGATATTTGTCTCTCTATGCATGTAAGAAGATTGAAGGAGACTAATAAAGAAGAAGAAGAGTTGGTGGACATAGCCCCACACTGGGATGAACCACGTATTTCCTATGTCGATGTGTTTTGTTCTATGTTGTTCATGTTATTTTCTTAGTGTACTGTTCTTGATGTATGATAGATAGATCTATGAATTCTTAGTGCTTTATATATGAATAAATTCTATATCTTCTCTGATGCTATGTGCTAAATGATTAGATGTGCTTAATACTGATTACTATTGTGTTGATCTGTAATAAGGCTTAATATGCGATGTGAATAAGAAAATATAACTTAAAGCATATTGTTAGCTAAGTGCTCTATTTGTTGTAATCACAGATCTGTGTCCCAGCTAGGTTGTAGACACTTGAGTCCTTCAACCCCCCTACCTCTACCTCAGGTGAGACTTCATTTGCTTCGCAAGTGTTTCTAAAAGGGCTAGTAGTTAGGGTTTTGTTGGTGTGCTATTGAAGCATTGAACCTTGGGTGTACCCATGTTCCAACACCTACATGACCCGTTCCCTACAACTTTCACAGATGAAGTGCTAGAGAACGTAGGAGGACATGAAGCTTACTCATTCACTGATGGATTCTCAAGCTACCATCATATCAAGATAGAATAGGAAGACAGATACAAGAAAACATTTGTGACAGAATGGGGAGCCTACCAGTACACAGTCATGTCGTTTGGACTAAAGAATGAACCAACAATATTTTCCAGAGTAGTCATCATTGTGTTTAAGGAATTCATCCACCAGTTTCTATAGGTTTACCTGTACAATTGGACAGTCTATAGTCTGTTGAAAGACAATGTCGAAGTCTTATGGCTGATGTTTGAAAGATGTAGGAAATGTCAGATATCACTAAACATAAAAACAATGCATATTCGGATCACCGTTTGGGATAATATTAGGTCATATAGTATGCAAACAAGGGTTACTAGTAGATCCTGCAAAGATTGCAGTAATTGTTAAATTTCCACCACCTAAAATAGTCTGTCAGTTAAGAGAGACATTGGGACACACATGATACTATATAGAGTTCATCAAAGGATATGCATAGATTACTGCGCCAATGGAAAAACTATTAAGAAAATATACAAAGTTTCAGTGGAATGACGAGTGTCAACACGGTCTGGATACCCTGAAGGAAAAGATGGTCACCGTGCCCACTGCCAATATTGGTATTTCCATACTGGGAGAAGACATTCCACATCCATGTATATGCATCAACCATAGCACTTGGAGCTATCTTGGCACAGTGAGGAGAGGGGGATTTGGATCACCCCATAGCCTTTGCAAGCAGAAATTTGTCAGAATCAGAACAGACTATAACACTACAGAAAGGGAATTCTTAGCTATGGTCTATGCACTACAAAGTTCAGACACTACTTATTGGGAAAACACTTTAATATGTTCAAATATCACTCATCCTTGAAATACCTAGTCAACAAGCCAGTGTTGGGGGGAAGAATGTGTCGATGGTTACTCCTATTTCAAGAATTTGACTTTGAAGTAATAGTCAAGCCAGAAAAATTGAATGTAGGACTTGACCACCTATCAAGAGTCACAAATGGATAAGAACTTACGAATTTAGAAGACAACTTCTTGGATGCACATTTATTTGCAGTCCATATCGATGATGAATTGTTGGCCCTTGACCAAGTTTTGAGGAAACATTGGTCATGTTTGAAAAAATTTTGGACTTCGATAGGCTGGTCGAAGATGGAGCGCCCAGGCGGAGCTGAGATCAAGGGATATTTCTTGTTTTGTGGGCTCATGGACCGAGGAAAGGTTTTACTAGGGTTTATGTAATGGGTTATGGGATTTCGGCCCATGGGTTTACCCATGTTTAGGCCTTTTTGTAAAATTATGTATAGGAAGGAATGTAATGTAAAAAGAAGTATAAGCTCAGTGCAAGCAATGTAAGAGATTTGGTTGATTGGCTATGTGCAGGATATGTTAGTAAGGCTTTGTGCTAGTAAGGAGTTGGTATATGTGGCTTTGTGCACATGAGAATATGAATGTAAGAAGATTGAAGACTAATAAAGAAGAAGAAGAAGTTGGTGGGTGTAGCCCCACACTGGGGTGAACCAGGTATATCCTATGTCTTGATGTGCTTTGTGTGATGTTGTTTATGTGTTTTTATCTCCCTGGTGTTGTTGTTATAATGTATGATGAATGTATCTAATGTAACTTCTTAGTGCATGATGGTATTAACTATAAATGAATGCTAGATCCAAGATGATGCTATGTGCTAAGTGAATGGAAGTACTTGATCTTTATGGTTATTGTGTTGATCTATAATAAGGGTTTAATCTGTGATGTGAATGAGATTCAAGAACTAATGCATATTGTTGTTTAATCGTTATGTTAAGTACTGTAATCACATATCTGTGTCCCAACCTAGTTATAGACACCTGAGTCCTGCAAACCCCTTGCCTCTACCTTGGGTGATACTTCATTTGCTTCACAGGTGTTGCCGAAAGGGTTGGTAGTTAGGGTTTTGTTGGTGAGTTATTGAAGCGTTGAACCCTAGGTTTGTCCCTGTGCCAAAAAATTGTTCTATTGCCGGGACCTAAAACTATGATTTCTAGTAACTAAAGAAAAGAGAAATCTTTGTGCGTAGATTTGTTATTGTAGTGCGCACTATTCTACTTGACTTGTGAAGATATATTCTAAGAAAGAAATCGGATCTGAAAAAAAGAGGTAAGATCTTAAATATTTTTTCTCTAGTAAAGGTAAGATTAGTGGAAATTGTTTCTTCGAAAGTATGAATCTAGGTATGTTTGATAGATATTTTCCTAGCCTAAAAACTAGGGCACAATTAGAAGAATGAGTTGATCTGAATAAATTTGATTGAAATAGAGAAAGATATGTTATTCCTATGTACAACAAGAATTTTTGGACTAATAAATGGATGCAGGAACCTAAAAAGAATTTTTGCAGATTGCAGGTCTAGCACTGTGATCCCAATGCATAGTATAGGAAAGGTTGGGGCTCGTTTAAAATAAATATAGTATTAAAATTGTGTTATAATTGCATAATATCGGGACATCTTGCTAAGGAATTACCTGGTATAGGTCCTATTTGTCTTTGTTGTAAAATTATTGGTCATGAGGTTGAGGATTTCCCAAGGATGATTGCTAAAGTTGAAAAGATGAACATGAGACAAGAAAACTATAAATAAGGTCAAGAGACTAAGGATATGTTAGAAAATCATAAACAGAAAGAATCACAAAAATCTAAGACTATGCTAGTTCAGTTAAAAGAAGTAATGGATGATCACAGAGACATCAGTTTACCAAAGATCCTGAAAGAAGAAAAGTGCATAGTTACAAGAATATAAGACTTCGACATAGATTGTGTATTAGATGAAGAAACACACATGAGCATTATGCCAGAAAGCACTTGGGAAATTTTTGGAAATACTGTTATGATACCTTCATTGGGAAGGATAGGCTTGTTTAAAGGAAAGATGATAACCCTATGTGGAAGAGTTACTAACATACCTATGATTGCTCATGAAACATTGACTAGAGAAGAGTTTGAAGTCATTAAGTTTATTGAGAACAACGCCCCTTTTCCACTTTTTAGGAAAAACTTGGATTGAGAAGGATTAGATCAAAAGGAAAGTAGAGGAGGAAGCCACAGAACAAAAAAAGAAATACCTAAGGGACCTCATAACCAGAAAAATAGAGCGACTAATAGAAGAACAAGAGTATAAGTTGAAGCAACATAGGGAAAGAGAATTAGCTACCAAATTTGAAAGAACGCAAGAAGGTTTGAAGGATCTATCCATGCAAGAATAAATTATGTCCACCCAGGACCTAGTAAGAAAAGAGGTATTACCTTTGAACCCTTTGAAAGAACATTAGTAGCGTGAAGTCATTATGTGAAGAAAATATAAGAATAAGAATGGAAAGAGGAAACCAAAGACTCGTATCACAGGAAAGAAGGCAAGGAAACTTAGTAAGAAGAAAGCCAAGCTAGAAAAACTACAGGGAATCCTAGAAAAGACTTCTTAGGAGATAGATTTGCAGAACTTGAACCTCACCAGAATAGCAGGACCACGCAGAATGGGACTTCGCCACGACAAAGCTATATGACCGTTGCAGGTGCCCCGACCATTGGAATAATGCTCTGGAATGGATATAAGCACAATTACTGATGGAAATACTATCATTGGACCGCTGAGACTAGGCCATAACGGATTGATTCATATTGATTGAGGAATTCTTGCCCGTTGGAGCAATCTATTACAACACATTCTTATTTAACCCGACGGACGTTGCACCGGGACCACTTTTTTCCACTCGTGATTATCCAAGCTAACAGAGAATCAATTATATCCCATTGTGCTTTCTACACCTCACCATCCATTTGATTACCTCACTTTCCATTCGCCTACCCGATCTATTTGATTACAAGTGTGAATGTCGGGAAAACATAGCGCGTTAGAGAATTCTGTGGAGGAGATTCTCGTGGATATCATGGTTGAGAGAGTTATGTCTTTAGGAATACAAGTGTCATCGACTGGAGGACTGCAAGAATCCCCCTCTACTACACGTCATTCTAAACATGCTAGTGAGAAGTGAATAAAGAACTAAGATGATATGGCTAATGCAAAGTAGATCACGTCGGTCTTACTAGATTATATAATTCATTTGGCTAGCATGGTTAACCACGACAGTATCTCATGTGAATTCGAGTACACATTGATTGCTCTGTACATCCCAAAGGGGATACTCATAGTTGGACCCCAATTAGGACACATCCCATATCTGAAGAACAATGACTTTAAGCTCGGAGATAGGAAGAAATATGTGATGCTCGAGCCACATACGTATTTGATGAAGAGGAATAGAAAGAAGTCGTGCATAGTCTCCCAACCATGGATTAAGGAGCTCACACAATCAACGATATTGAACGTGATGAAGATCCCTCACTTTGGTCGACATTAGGAGGTTAACACCTGCGTTAAACTCCTCCTTTCGTTCTATCATGGAGGATATCTATGGCTCGACAGGCATGCCACTGTGGATATGGAGTTGATCCACCTCATCACAGGACTAAGCATGCAGGGACCGGACCCTCAGTAGTTCTACCTAGGGAAGACTTCATATTTCTCCCTTGCACAACGCATAAAGAAGGACCATAGTGATGTAGAAAAGGGAAAGTGAGGCTACAAGGTAGCCTCCATCCAGGATGGCACAGTGCACCTAGCTTCTCAGTTTATATGAGGCAAGATCATCAGAAAGAACCATCCCACGCAGGTCACAGGATTCGTAGTAGACCTTACAGGAAAGTGCCTGGAGGGGATGCAAATGAAATGGGTGAGTTACCTCATCAACGAGCATGAGAAGGATTGTTGTGAAGCGTAGGATCAAGGATATGAATTCCATTTCAGTTGGTTACTAGTAATAATCGCATTTGTTGCTTGGAAGATGCCAGAAGGAGTGACATTTCTAGAAGTTGAGCCATCAGAGTCGTTGGTCGCAAGGTTCTCCACCTTATGGTATACAAATGATATGTCGAAGCAGTGGCATTCAAACAATGTCTTCCATACTTACTACCAGCAGTTGAAGTGTTCTATTGAAGCATTTCCATGCATGACACCGAATATATTGCACCAATATAGACCGTTAAAAAAGTTTCATGTAGATCGACACTTTATCTACATCATTGTGCGCAGGGATTAGAGTAAGGAGGAATTGCAGTACCGACTAATATATGGAGGATATCACCAAATAATGGCCAACAGAGTTCCTTGTATCGATGGAATATGAAGAACCCTCTGACCCCGACATCATCGAAAGTCCCTTGGTCACCCAGGTCAAACATGATGGATAGACTACTGCGAAGAAAAAGAAGAAAAAGGAGGAAGTGCGGAACATAGAAATGGATGAGGAGGACAATGACTCAGAGGAAAGTAGGTCTGACTCACCTACAAGAGGAGGAGGAGATGAAGTGAACCAAGAAGAAGGGGAAGAAGGAGAAAGAAAGACAAAGGCGAACTTACACTACTGATGGATCCCCCTACAGAGGCCAAAAGCTCGAAGAAGCTAAAGGTTTATCCATAGAAACCCTCATCAAGAAAGAAGATGTGCACCAGAAAGCCCAAGATGAAGTCCACGCTCACAGAGGACGATGTTGATCTAATCATCACAGTTTTGGAGGATGCTTCAGAGGATATCTTGCAACGTTATGGAACAAAGTAGGAGACGTTGTATGAAAGAATAGAGAAGGAGTTGAATGAAATACAACAAGCCATCCACTTGAGCCGTACAGTACCTATTGTGCCTTCTTCATCGAAGATTGAAAAATTGGGGGATGAGCCCACCCAATTACGAAGATTAGCAGATGCAACAAAAGCTTGACTTTAGTGATCCCAAGAAGAAAAAGAGAAGGCTATAGAATCCTTGAAGAAAGAAAAGGAGGAGGTCTTAAAGAAAATTTGAGTTGGGCAGAAGGAGAAAGATGAAATTCGAACAATGTTTGAGGAGGACAATGCAAAGGTACAGAAAGAAAAATATGATCTGCTCGGAGAGAGAACTACAATCAAAGAGGCAGTGACTAAAGCACTTTGCTCTATGTCAGTCTTGGCACAAGAGGAAGAAGAGTCAACTGAGATTCAAGTGGGAAAGCTCATTGAGGCCATTCAACAACTTCAAGCAAGAATAACGGAGTTAGAGCTCCAAACAGTGTCGAGCACTCCGCAAGAAGTGCGTGATCAGAGGGAGGAAGTCACTAGGAGCACAGTTGGAAGGATCAGGGCACTCACCTTAGAATGTAAGAAATTAAGTAATTGTAGTGCCTATACCTATGAATTCCTCACAGAAGATCCAAGGCTGAGGAAACTGGAAGCACAGCTCCAGGAGGCACAACAACAAGCATCGACCGTGCAAGCGCATATGAAGTCACTCACTGTAGTTGAGAAAATGAAGAGATCACAGGAACTTCGTGCAGTTCAACAGTAGATTACTACCATCCATAGAAAATTCATGGAGGTTTGTTGGACCTCGACCAATTTTTGGAGAACCTTGGTCGTGTTTGACCAATTTTTGGGACTTCGACGGGCGATTTGTAGACAGAGCACCCAGGCGAAGTGGAGATCTCAGGATCTCGCCCCCTTTTTGCAGGATTTTTGGGTTTATGGATTATGTAACGAGTATGGGATAGCAGCCCATGGGTTTACCCATGCTTAGGCCCCATTTGTAAATGTATAAATAAGTAGCTAGTCATTTTAAGAAGCAGCATATCTAAGTTGGATTTGTGCAAGATATGTAAACATTGCTAAGTGTGATTAGTTGTGAAGGTTGTGTGCATACTATGTGTTGAGAACTTGCAAAGTTAATTGCAAGTGATTGTAAGAAGGCTTTGTGCTATGCCAAACTTGGGGAAGGAGGATCTAGCAAAGTGCGCACAGATATCCTGTCCTATGCGGAGTTGGTTTTGTTCTTCTGTGCATGTAAGAAGATTGAAACAAGATCATAAATAAGACGAAGATTTGGTGCATGTAGCCCCACGCTGGGGGTGAACCACGTATATCCTGTGTTGTGATTTCTTTTTGTTATTGATGTGATTTATTCTTAGTGATGAATATTTATGTATATTAGATGCATATGATGTAGTATCTTAGTGCTTAATAACATGAATTAATGCTAGATCTGTTTGATGCTATGTTCTAAATGGTTATATATGCTTAGATCTTGTTGAATACTGCGTTGATATGTAATTAGGGTTTTTACCTACGATGTGAATAAGGGTCAAAGACTAATGAACGTTGATTGCTAAGTGCTCTATTAAGTATCATGATCATGGATTTGTGTCCCAGATAGGTTGTAGACACTTGAGTCCCACAACCCCCCCTACCTCTACCTCGGGTGAGACTTCATCTGCTTCACAGGTGTTTCCAAAAGGGTCGGTAGTTAGGGTTTTGTTGGTGCACTATTGAAGCATTGAATCTCGGGTCTTCCCTTATGACAACAAGGTTACACAGAGATTACAGCTGGTACAGGATGAAGCCTACATGATTTTCAAAGAGATTGAATGACAAGGCTCATAGCTAGACCAGATGGTTATGAAAATGGAACAGTGTCTGGAAGAGCCTATTACAGAGCAACGGATTCATGAGTTCGTTGAGCAGGACGCTCTAGTGAAGCAACAAATCGAGGTAGCTCGAGCTAACCTTGAGGCCTTATAAGGAGTGTTTCCCATATCTGAGTGACTCAGGATGAGTCAAAGGTGAGTGTTGGGGTCCTGTTGTCCCTTGACCAAGTTTTGAGGAAACATTGGTCATGTTTGACAACTTTTGGGACTTCGACAGGCTAGTCAAAGATGGAGCAGCCAGGCAGAGCTGAGATCATGGGATATTGCTTGTTTCCTGGGCTCATGGACCGAGCAAATGGTTTACTAGGGTTTATGTAATGGGTTATGGGATGTTGGCCCATGGGTTTACCCATGTTTAGGCCTTTCTGTAAAAGTATATATAGGAAGGAATGTAATGTAGAAAGAAGTAGAATCTCAGTGCAAGCAGTGTAAGAGATTTGGCTAATTGTCTATGTGCATGATATGTTAGTAAGGCTCTATGCTAGTAAGGAGTTGGGCTCCACGGATTTGTGTAGAGGAGAATATGAATGTAAGAATATTCAAGACTAATAAAGAAGAAGAATAAGTTGGTGGACATAGCCTAGACTGGGGTGAACCATGTATATCCTGTGTCTTGATGTGCTTTGTGCGATGTTGTTTATGTGTTTATTTTCTTAGTTCTATTGTTATAATGTATGATGAATGCATCTAATGTCATTTCTTAGTGCTTGATGGTATTAAATATAAATGAAATCTAGATCCAAGATGATGCCATGTGCTAAGTGAATGGAAGTACTTGATCTTTATGGTTGTTGCGTTGATCTGTAATAAGGGTTTAATTTGCAATGTGAATGAGATTCAAGAACTAATGCATATTGTCGTTTAATTTTTTTGTTAAGTATTGTAATCATGGATCTGTGTCCTAGCCTGGTTGTAGACACCTGAGTCCTGCAACCCACCTTGCCTCTACCTCGGGTGAGACTTCATCTTCTTCCTAGGTGTTGTCGAAAGGGCCAGTAGTTAGGGTTTTGTTGGTGCGTTGTTGAAGCATTGAACCCTTGGTATGCCCCTATGCCAACATGAATACTTCACAGATATCATTCAGTACTTGAGCATAGGTACTGCACCGCAAGAATATAACACCACACAGAAGAAAAACATGGTAGTTCGGGCTGCAGACTATCAACTGATTGCAGGACACTTATACAAAATGGGTGCAGATAACATCTTGCATAGGTACGTGTTAGAGAACGAATGAACAAGAGTCTTAACAGAATCCCATGAGGGAATAGCAGGATGACATTACATAGGAAAATCTACCATGTAGGACTATCGTGGCCGACTATTCATAGAGACTTGAAGGAGTAATGGTAAAGATGTGATGTATGTCAAAGGGTAGTAAACCCAATAGAATGGACAAGATGCCATTACGACCACAAGTAACATTGCAGGAATTCGATAAGTGGGTAATAGAATTTATGGGACCAATCAACCCACTAGCAAAAAGAAGAGGAGCTAGGTACATTATCACTGCGACAGAGTACCTAACAAGATGGGTGGAAGCTGCACTAGTGAACAATTGCAATGCAGAAACAACAACACAATTCCTATTTGAAAAAGTAATCACTTGATTTGGGTGCCCAAGAGTTTTGATGAGATACCAAGGCACGCACTTCATAAACATCACCATCAAGACTATAACTAGAGAGTTTGAAGTCCATCATCAAAAGAGCACACCATATCACCCACAGGAAATGGCACAGTGGAAGCATTTAACAAAATCCTGGAGAATCCACTGACCAAGATATGTAACGTCAACAGGGAAGCCTGGGACCTTAGAGTATTAGCAGTATTATGGGATTACAGGAATACATGCAAAAATTTGATAGGGCACACACCATTTAAACTGGTCTATGGACAAGAAGTAGTGGTGCCATTAGAATTTTTAGTACCAAGCTTCCACATAGCATCAATCACACTTATGACATAACGAGGCGTATTATAGGAGAAACTCAATCAGTTAATGACCATGGAGGAAGACCACATCTTAGCAGGATTTCACCAACAAGTTTAGAAAGCAAGGGATAAAGCTCGGCATGATAGACATATCAAGAAGAAAACCTTCAAGGAAGGAGATCTAGTACTAATGTATGAAAGAAAATCGTTTCAACACCCAAAAAAGATCTGAATGCACTGGTTAGGACCGTACGAAGTAAAAAATGTTAGAGGTGGAGGAGAAGTACAATTGAAAGACTTATCAGGCACATAACTCAGAGGGATGATCAATGAGAGCCGACTGAAGCTATACAAGGACATTCGACTATCCACTGCACAATAAAACAAAACACACACATGATATTAAAAAAATACCAACAGAGGTGCAGTGCACTGAAATAATAAAGTGCACACATACTTAGAAACAAAGACTCAATGAGGATCAGGCTAACAGCCAGGGAAAAAGGGAAACAAGCAGGAAACAAAAAGAGGACAAAAGCAGTACGAAAAGAAGGAGGTATACAATATTAAATGATGGAAAGAACCGATGGGATTCCACGTTAATCATGCCAACAGGAGATGAAAAGGGAAATTAGTGGCAAGGATGAAAGAACTAGAGGTGCATTGAACCCACAATTAAGGCAACGTCCTCAACAAGCTTCATGCAATGCCCATACAACACACAGACACGGGAGAAAAGAGTCTATTTGTGAGAAGAAAATAGACAGAGAGTGATAGAGACTAAGGAGAATAGAGAGGAGTTCACAAAGGTCACAGAGACCATTCAAACTCAGCAAACGCTTGACATTCACTACCATGGCCCCACCAAAGAAAGCAGAAGCAAGCCAGAGTTCCATAAAACCCAGAGTTAGAACCAGGTCATGGGTATAATTGGAGGAAGGTGAACAACAACCGCTAGAGATAGTTAAGGTCGACGAAATCCCATCCCTACACACAACACCGGAGAACCCCACACCTATAGTGGAAGAAACCCAAAAACCATCACCAGAGGGCATGAATTAAGATACGCCGATAGAGGTAGAGTAGCAGTAGAACTAAGACGGAGAAACCTTGAAGGAGGCACAACTAGAGAACACCGAAGAAGATCTAAGAGTCAATGGAACGAAGATCAATTGGGAAGTAGTAGTCGAGATAGACGAGTCTCAAACCACCGTGTCAGACCACCCACCAGAAGGAACAGTAGAGGATGTCACAGGTTGTCCAGAATGGTATTTTGAAGCACAAATGGAAGCCATTGGAACCTTGATCCAACCACCACTGAAGAAAGAGAAGAAGCAGGTAACTAGGTAACCTCACAAGCAACCTATCACAACCCTTGATCTACCGTGTATACCAGATGGGGTACGAGTGGAATCAGGCTTGCAAGGGAAGATTGACAAGATAAAATACTCAGACCATAATGTAGCAGACACAGACAAGTTTATGGAATTTGCAAAGAGAGTATACTTGGAGACTTTGGGCGAAAATCCAGTTGGGGAATCAATTGATCAACCACTCTAATGGGCAACAGGGTTAGAGAAAACAAGTATTTTAGGTCTGTTGGATCTACCACATTTTGGCTGAGGTTAGTACGCAAGTGGGTGTGTCAAACAGTTGTTAGCAGTCACACATGGTGGGGACATATGTTTGGACAAGCTCGTCTCGATAGATGTAGAGCTTATTGCGAACATAACAGGTTTGTCATCCTGGGGCCTGGATCATGTTAGTGCTAGAAGTTGTCCCTAGACTACTATAGGTTCAAGCCTAGCACATCTTCATTTATTGCAATGATTTTATAAATAAGGATATGTTTTGGGTTTTTAAAGAAGGTAGATCAGGTAGATGGAAAGAGAAAGAATAAGAGAAACATGATAAAAACAGATCAATAAAAACATCACTGGGCATGGAGTCAAGTAAACACCCTGTTGATCCAAGGTAATCAAATTGTATATCAGATAAAACGTTTATGTGTAAATGGGTAGAATAATAAGGAATAAATGAAAATTAGAACACTTCATCAAACCAATATTCTCTTTGTCAAATGGATGCAATGGTATTTGAAACAAAACACACAAATAATGGGCAATCACGAAAAAAACTTTACCGCTCAGGAATCTATCATCCATGAGAAGCATTGATTCTCAATGTCTACAATTCATTCAAGTAAGACGAAAAATAGAATGTAAAACAATGAAGATGGAAAAACAGTTCTTAGACAAGAAAAATAATGATCTGATAAAACAAATGTCATAGATCTCCAATGTCAGAAGCGATCACATATATACAATGCTCGCAGGCTTACAATAACTCAAACTGGATGCTATTTCATAAATATCTTCTCAGGCCTTACCCTGTCGATCTTGTCTCCCCAAAATCCTCGTCTCCATTACAAAAAATAACTTAAATAGATGAGTCCCATAAAAAAACTCTTGTTATCTCCCTCTAAACAATCATCATAATGAACTAAGAATAGAAACAATCTATAGTCTCTTGCAAAAAGTCTAGGACAATTGAAATTAAATTCCTTGCAATTTGTGATATGGAGTCATCTCGTCAATTACTCTGCCACCTTAAAATCCGAGATATGTAATTAGGTGTTTGAATACTCATCTACTTAGAAAACTGGATTAGATCTCTGGAAATTAGGATTTGTTGTCAATATGCTAGAATGTCGGTTTCATTAGCTAATTTTGATGCACTTTTGATTTCTTTGCCTAAAAATATGGGATGGACCATCATCTATTGCTTCAAACTCTGGATATGATTCTTGTGAACTAATCATGCTCCTGGAAATATTGAACTAATCCTGAAGATGTTGGATAGAACCCACTGAATCTGGAAATTATTCTTTAATAGTTTGTTATAGAAGCATGATCGAATCTGGAGATATGGAGCTAATTGATCAACTATTGATTTGACGGGTTTAAATATGGAAGAGATTATGATACCCTGCCATCAAATGTTCCATCACTAAAACTTGAGCAAACGCTACACGATTTTTCCTTCTGAGCAATCTTGAAATGATACGATTTGTCTCCTATGTATGTCCATGTATTTCTAGAAATCTCCCTTTGACTAATAACTCAAAATCAAACTGAATCCAAAATATATGAAGTCTCTGCAATCCAATTCCAAACTACAGCCGAGCTTTGCTTCTTTGTAGCTCATACAACAACGTCATCCATTACAAAAAGAGGTCACACTATTGTCCAGTCCTCTCGTGTGTCTGCATGTGGTGTTGGAACATCTTGTGAAGATAAGCGCATAATGGGTGAATCTAAATAGTCCCAGAAGTTCTCAAAAATCGCATTTATCAGACCATTGGAATTCTACATTTCCTGCCAAAGCATGTAAAGGTGCAACGGTTTTTGAAAACTTTTTCATAAATCTGCGATAGTATCCTGAAGCACCGAGAAAACTACGTACCTCATTTTGTGTGTGTGGAGTAGGTAGATTAAGAATTACCTCAATTTTTGTTGGACATACTTTAATTCCATATGCATAAATGTAATTCCCTAATACCACACCTTCTGTCATCATCATGTGGAATTTTTCATGGCTTAAGCATAACCTAGTAGAGATGCACCGTTCTAATACCTTCTCCAGATTAGTCAAGGCTTGATCAAAATCATCGCCATACGGAGTAAAATCATCCATGTAGACTTCGAGCCCTTCGCTAATCAGATCATTGAATATGCTCAGAATGGCCCTTTGGAATGTAGTTGGAGCGTTACAGAGTCCGAAGGGAAATACTTTGTAGGCAAAGGTACCCTAGGGACATGTGCATGTCATTTTATCCTAATCTTCTGGGGTAATCTAGATCTGATTGTAGCCGCTGAAACTGTCTAGGAAAGAGAAGAATTTCTTCCTTGCCAAGGTATCCAGGACCTGATCGATGAAAGGTAATGGAAAATGATCTTTTTGAGTAGCTTTGTTTAGTTCCCTGTAATCAATGCAGATTCGCCACTTCCCGTTTTTCTTTGGGAGGATGACTAATGGGGAACCCATCGACTATCTGAGATAGGGTATATAAAATCTGCATCCAACAGCTTTTGTAGCTCTTCTTTAACAATATCTTTAAGGGGGGGGTCCAGTCTTCTTTGTGGTTATCGGATAGGTCGTGAGTCTTTCTCAATATAAATGTGGTGTGTGTAGAGTTGTGGATCAATACTTTTCATATCAGAGTACTCCCAGGCAAAAGCTTGCTGGTATTTAGAGAGATTTTGGACTAGCTTTTGTTGTTGTTTCTCCTGTAGGTTGGCATTAACGTTCAGAGACTTCCTTGGTGTGATCTCAATAGATTTGTTGTTTTGAAGAGTGATAGTCGAAATTTGTTGTTCCATTAGATCTTCCAGCGGGTCTCCCTGTGCTTCACAGTCTAGAAAAACTTGGAGCATCTAGCATGTTGGGTTACTTACATCGGTTAGGTTGTTAATAAACCCACTAATTACATCATCTTCTAGATGATTTTTGTTCTTGAGGACTTCTTCCATCATTAGTGGGGCACGCAGATCCTTCTCAGGATATCATGGTGGTGGCAATTGTGGGTGTACAATCGTTGGACCAGGTTTGGCTGTAGGATATAAGATGAGATTCCTTGTAACCCCTCCTCTAGAAATTGTCATTGTACCCGATTGGAAGCCTATGTACGCATCAGCTGTCGCGAGCCATGGTCTGCCCAATATCAATTGATTCCCTTCAAGTCCACTTTTTGGATTGATGATGAGAAAATCTGTGGGATATTCCCAAGAATCAACTGAAATGGCTATATCATGTAGTGTGACAAGTGGTTTTACCACTGATCGATTGGCCAATTGCAACATAATCGGGGTTGGGTCGAAAGAGTGAAGACCCAGGGCATTGCAGGTTTCCATAGTTAGAATATTGATGGATGCCCCCAAATCAACTAGGGTATTTGGAAAGGAATAGCCCTGAATCTGCACTATTACTATGGGGTTCCCCTGATATACATATTTAACTAGTGTTTCTCTACACAAAATTAGATCAGATAAGGCTCCCACTACATGAACTGTTGATGATAAATTTTTCCTTTTTCTGATGGAATTCCTCCCACATAGCTCCTTGATTGTCTTTGCGTAGATCGGTATGTCTTACAGGGCTTGGAGGAGTGGAATTTTGATGTATAAATTCTTGAGTTCCCCTACAATGCAGAAGTCAGGATAGACGGTGGGTTTCACTATCATTAGTATTTCGGGGAACGGAGGGGAGGGAATTGCATCCTTATCAGAGTCTTGTGATTCAACTATGTTCCTCTCTTGCTTGATTTCTTATGTGATTACCATATTCGAGGGTGTTACTGCTGGTTGTTTTTCATTCCCCTATTCTTGGGGAACACCATTTTGTTCGGGAAAGATAATGCACCTGATCTTAACCAAAGTTCATTGCACCCTACTGAATTGATTTCCCCTTCTCAACTTTCCATAATCTGGATGAGTTGAGTTGGTCTATTATTGGGATTTGGGTGGGGTTGGGTAGGTAATTGAGGGCACAATTTTGATTGGGGCAGTTGGAGTGGAGTTTGTAATGGAGGTTGGGTTTGAGAGGTCATCCCCATAGGTTGGTTATTCATCCCCATGGGTCGCTGCCAGTTCTGGTTCCAATTTGGGTTTTGGGCAGTCGAGTTAGGCCATTGTGGAGGGTAGGTATTATTGGAATTTTGACAGGATGAGGTGGTGTATTGTGAATTTGGCCAATTGGAACTTGTAGTTGGTTGATTTTTCTAGTTAGGGTTTGTGGCAGGCTGGTTTTGCCAAGTGGGGATTGCAGGTGGGTATTGTTGGGGCTACCAGTTCTGATTAGTAAATCGCTAGCCCTGCCATGTGTTGCCAACATTCTGTTGTTGATTATACTATCCAGGATTCCGTTGTTGATTGTACTGTCTAGGAAAGAAAGAGGAAGAGTCCTGAAATGTATTTTGAGGCTGAGACTGCCACTGATGGTGCTGAGCCATCAGGTATAATGGTTATTTTTCCTCTTCTACCTCTTTGAATACAGATTTCAATCCAAGGAGTGATGGGCAGTCTTCTGTGTCATGATCCTTGGCACAAATAGCACAGACCCGAACTATATCCAAGGGGCATTCTCTTGGACTGTGTTTCTTTCTGCACCTGTGGAAAAATATAGCCAAGGTTTGTTCTGCCTCTACCTTTTTCTGTTTGACCTGCAATACATCCAATTGTGTAGTCAGAGTGCTCAGAATATTTGTTTTAAAGTTTTCTAGGAGATTACCAACTTCATCTCGCATGACACCCCCGCTAGAGATATTGTTATTTCTTGTGAGGGACGTCTGCATTCCTGACCTCGTCTGTGTATGTTAAGGTCCTAACCCGTACATAGCTAGATCAATGTATTCAGATGTAATA
>SNQJ01S0176521.1:2305-22251 GCA_010110895.2 Picea sitchensis | reverse complement strand
CGGGATTTTATTGGGGTGCTTAAATGAAGTTTTAAGGCTTCCTGACTGATACATTGATTCGAAAGTACTTATATATACAATCCACTATTCAATAACAAAACACCCAAATTATGGGGTGTGATTCTAACAAGGATTTTCAGTGTTCTACTATTCACGTTAAACATCTTTCAAATTCTGAAAGGTAGTAACTGATATAACAGAAATGGATTTTAGACAAGCGTGGAATGGTTCACATATCTCAGAAAAGGTAAAGAAACTTAATCTCTATACATGCATTGAGCTAACTTACTCTTTTATGTTTTATGGCTTTAAAAAATATTTTATATTACAATATTTCCTATAGGTAAGACAAGATAATTTTATTAATATCGAAGGAATGACCAAAATAAGTTGGTCAATAGGATTACAGAAGTACATAAATTGTAGATACATAGTGGGACTGAGTGTGAAAATAGCTCCTATAGCTACACTATCAAAAACAGATATAGCTCTAAGTAGCTAGCTAAAAGAATAGGTACAAGGTACATGAAACATGTTCAAAACTCTAAATAATGTGCAATACAAAAGAGAGGAAGTTAGGACATGTTGGAGCTAGATGCCAAAGCCAGGTGAGGGGACAGAGAACCAAGATCCTTAGAAGAGTCATCAATCATTGTGCAGGGGTTGATGAACATCTGAATGATGTTATCTAAAGGATGTCTAGGGTCAAGGGGGCTTGGCTTCAAGGTCTTCGGAGGAGCACTAAAGCAAGAGGGTCCATCTCTCCTAACACCCAAGGCCATGGGGAAGAAACTATGAATGGAGGACTCACCGCTCAAGTAGAACTGGAGAGTAGTACTTTTTGTAGGGGGAGTCCGACTCTAGGATTTCTTGGAGCTGATCCATCCGCTAAATTGGTGGTCTATGTGATAGGGTCTAGAATGATAGCACTTCATGGGTATTGAAGAGGTTGGACAACTCTTCGCAGTGGAAGGGTGGGGCAAAAGGAAACTCGGGGTCTCACTGATCTAGAATCAAAAGCAATGTGGATCTCTTCTAGAAGTATGAGAATAATGTCCACAAAACTAGAGGCTTTTGATTGCCTCTTTTAGGCTTCAAAACCAAAACTAGTGTTCTTCCAATCCCTTATAGAGTCCTCATTCAAATGGAGTATAGAAGACTGCAAATATTCTTCATAGCTTGTATAGGATTGAACTTCTCTGCTATAATCTAGAGAAACTATTCTACTAATTTCATATTCATTGAGCTAAATTAAACTTATACAAAAAAGTTGATAATTTCAGATTCTTCCCGCACATGTGATCGTAACAACACCAGATTTTCTAAAACTTGGGGTTATTCTAGCTAGTGAAGTCAGTATTGATTGGTGCAATTACTTCCATTGGGTCCTTTGTGTGCACTACCTCTTCCTTGGTAAACACTAGTGGCTTGCATTCAAGAGCATCCTCCATAGGAGTTTGGAGGTTCCTTATTAATCATCTATCAATATCATGTTATCACTTGATTAATGCTTGGTACGAGATATTCTTGGATGCAGGGGACACAACAATAGAAACCACCATGAGCCTTTTGGTAGGGTTTTTAGCACATACATGCATTGTGTGAAGTGCTTCCACTTATGAGCCTTTTGGCAAGGTTTCTGGTGCATGAATGCAATGTTTTCAACATGTGTGTTGTGAATCACTTCCACGGGCACACAAGATTATTTTTGGCATAGGTCTATTTTTAGACATTCTTTTTTTAGAAAGTCTTTTTGTAGGTGTTTCTATTTTTGGAAAGTCTCACTATTGTTTGATCTGGAGTCTGGACATTCTAAAAACTTACTATGTTTAGGAATTATTAGTTTTGTAAGCCTCTATTTTTGGGCAACGTTGATTGATCAGTGAGTAAGTGCGAGCGTATATTGAGAGTTGGGCACTGATTTTGTGTAGTATTCCCAATCACTGATTTTTCGTTTTCTTAGTTATTTGGCTCACACCTTCCATCAAACAGTTTGTAAATAACAATTTTGGTGTACAAATATTCCTTCCACTTTGATATTTTCAAACAGTTTGTAAATAACAATTTTGGTGTACAAATATTCCTTCCACTTTGATATTTATGTATTCTTGGTTCAAACATTTAAACAAACAACACAAGTTCTCAAATAGAATAACAATTTCACTGCTGTCTTAATTCATGTAGGAATTAACTCATTTAACAAGATATTTGAAGGAACGTTCAGCAGATAGCTGCACGACCTTGGGATGTTGAGATTGGACCTACGAGGGGAGAATTTAGTGATTAGAATTCTACAAAAACAGTGGGTGATGATAGTGATTAGAATTCTAGTGATTAGAATTCTACAAAACTCTACAAAACTCTAGGAAAATTGAAGGCGATTTTTCTTGATGTTCTGCCTAAGAGAAGATTGATGGTTTTATTTTCTTTACTCATTGTTTCGTCTTGGTGAGAGTAATCCAAGGTTCAGGTTGGAAAGCAAAGGTGTGTAACTCTATTTTGCTTGGAGTGGAAACATTTTCGAGAGCTCTTCCGAGGTTTATATGTTATCATTGATTTTCTTATGTAGAGTAGCTCCCTTGGAACTTCATACCATTGTTAAATTTCAAACCTAGAGCAGAGGAACCAATGTAATACATAGTCTAGAATCTAGATTTGCACACAGGTATAACGACTTAGTAGGGTTGGGTTTTACACCGATATACTTAACATTCTAAGTATGGTGTGAGTGACTTTGAGGATAGAAGAACTTTATAACTTTAGACCAAGCTCATTTTATGGGAATAAATCTTTATTAGGTTGTTTATTTGGATTATCAAACCTTCCATTCTATGTTGTCTGTAGGAATTTGCAGGCTTAGCCATTTCTTGTCATTTGGTTGCTGCCAGGATGTCCGATTCAAATTCTCCCTTCTTTTTGTTTGGATATTGCATGACCCATGCAGGTAGGCCCATACAGAACTTTTATTTTCTATTGCAGAATTTTTTTTGGGTAATAACCCTCAACAGGAGGGAAGAAAATCATGCTATTCTCGGTGAAGTTAGGTATTGCCTGTGTGATGTCCCATTGTTCTTAGCATCAGACTGAACCTGTAAACTGTGAATATATTCTAATTCCTAACAAGTAACAAGAGATGTCAAGAAAATATGACAATTATGGGATATCAATAAAAATTGAATTAAGACCCTTGAGAGCTATCAGACATGGGTTTACGTTCTAGGGTAGATGTAAGATTTGTATGGGGCCATATTTTGACTGACAGAATCTTCTACTTGAGTCATGGATTGGATATTTTACCTAGTCATCTCAATATCTAAACGCAATTCTTTAGAAACAATGAATATATGTTTTGCTGGAGAAGCAGAGCATACTGAAAGAGCATATTTTATAATGCTCACAAGCTTATTCACTACTTCCCATCATGTCGGACACATGCATTTCGATGCCAATCAACACAATAGTTGGTTTACTGCTTCTGCACTCCTGGTTCAATTTTTCTTTTCAATGTACCTCAACTGTGAATGGTTGTAATTATATAGCCAAGTTTTTAGTACGTTTGGATTAAGGAACTCTTGAAGACAGGACAGTAGATTTGTCTTCTGTTATAGGATACCATTATTTGTTTGCATGGTATTTACAAGCAACACAGTTAAAGCTAAATGAAAATGATGGACGCCTAAAAGAACTTTCACCCTGAAATTTATGGCGAGATATTGGTTCTTGTCTTCTGCTATCGGATAACATTATTTGTTTAGATGGTTTTACAAGCAATGCAATTCAAGCTAAATGAAAAGGATGGAAGCCTAATAGAATTGTCACCCTGAAATTAATGGAAGTATTATCTTTTCTGTTAACTTAAAAAAATTCTGCCAACTGATTGTTCATATCTATAAATGGATTTTCTTTCATGTTAAATGACATTGAATCATTACTGTCTATATCTGTTGTCCCAAACAATTTGGGAAAATAGTGTACATTGCCTTTCATATTAACAATTTTTAGTTCATCTTGATAGCTTCACTACAAATTGGTGTACAAAATTGGTAGAGAGTGAATGGATAAATGCTTCAACCTACTAGCTATTGACATTTTAGAATACAAGTTATCAAATTATTTCAAACACAAATAACTCAAAACGAAATTGGGACACCTATCTCAAACTTCTTTAAAACCAGGCCAAAATAAAATGGGACAGATATCTCAAACTTATCTAAATCCAAGCCAACCATAACAATATCAGGCTGATCAGAAGGAACACAGAGAAGAACAGAGGACAGATGAGAGGGGGGATAAAATAAAGAACAATAACATATTCAACATGGCTTCTTGTTGTATACCATCACTCAAACATGCTTAAGCGAAACTGTGTATTGCAGTGGAATCACTGGCAAAAGGCTTCTATATTTCTTTTCTAAGGACTGATTCATTGAAATTGGATGATTAGGCTTCTGCATTTTGCGACTGATTAATGTGCTTTTGATGCTATGGGTATGATTATTCTGGCTTCTTGTGTAATTGAAATAGTTTTTGTTTCGATGTTGCTTAGAGATCCTACAATCTAAATTTTGAGATGGTAAATTATGTCACAGATATCTGGTCATACAGTCGATGAAGTAAAGACTGTTGCTGACATGCATGAAAGGAAGGATGAAATGGCTCGTCAAGCTGATGCTTTTATTTCTCTCCCAAGTGATTTGATACTATATGCGTCTTTAAGAAACTTTTTAGGGTATAAAAAATTGGATAGTTTGTTGTTAATTGGATTAGTCTGGTGTTTATGATGCTTTTGCTGTGAATTGTTTCCATATTTTTTTCATCTGATACACCGTGAATACTGTGCTACATTGCTCATTTCATAGACTACTTTGTGTGAATGTTGTGGCTTTGCAGTGTATTTCTTTCCAATATCATTGTTTTGAGATGATGAATAGATAGTATTCAATAAATTATTGTTGCAGACTAATTTGTGCATTTACTTTGTTCATGCATCGCTAGTAATTGTTTTTCTTTGGCAGCTAACTGTTTCCACAGGCTGATATTTCCATCTTTTCTTTTTACAGAGGGTACTACAAGTGCAACAGCATAAGGGGTTGCCTAGCAAGAAAGCATGTGGAACGTTCTTGGATGATCCATCCATGCTGATTGTGACATATGAAGGAGAGCACAACCATTCTCAGTCCATGTCTGAAAGCACAGGATTGGTGGTGGATCCATGAGGCTTTTTGCAGATTTATTCATGTGAAGGCACAAAAGATTTTAATCTGTGGCCATTGTTTGTGTGCAATGGGCCACTTTCTATGGAATGCCTTGAAGAACCTTTATAGGGAATCAGCCAGCTGATATCGATGCTAAACTTTTTGTCATGGCCTCTAATGGGGTTGTTTTGGCAAAGTTGATCCCGTTTGCATAATGTGATAAAAAAGAGATCTTTGTGGAGGACTGTGGAGGACTATTTCACTGTCCAATATATTTAAATTTTGGTTTACATGATGTACAGACTATGAGACTCTTAATCTAATAGAAGAGCATGAAAGAGTTCTCTAATGGGGAAAAATTATATTGACAATACTGCCATTTGGCTGTACATTACTGATGAAATTTCAAATAACCTAGATCATGACTTTGTGTTCTCCGATATGAGTTATTTGCAGTTAATAAAAAGTGATGTGATTGGTTACTGAAATTTTGTAGCTTCTTGTTCATATTTCAGAGTTATGTGTTTTCAGATTTAACATTCCTATACTTGCAGTTTTGATAAGTTAAACAGTTTAAGTCACCTAGGCTTTGATTAGGAGTGCAGGTCTGTTACAGTGGTCTGAAAATTTAACATTCATATCCATTCAAGTTAGCTAGCAGCAAAAGCAGAATTCATTGTGACGGAGTTTTAACTTTTAACAATGCAGAAGCCTGAAATACATAAGTATATAAAGTGCATTACTTATTGTGTTTGTATTCCATCTAGTTTGATTATGTCTAGGGACTGTATCCCAAAATTTATTAGGAAAAGCTATGAGGAATGAATTTCACTGTAGACAATAAGATTTGTAGTTGAACAGGGTTGTAAGCTTCTAACTGCCTCATCCAACACATTTGCAACTTCAAACGGTGGAAACTGTCTATCCGAACAGGTCTATGGAGCACACAGCAGGTAATTCATTAGTTTAGTGTATATTTGTCCCCCAAGGACAAAGATAACCTAACATCCAATGTGGGCTTGATTTCCTCAGATGCCTTGTTTATGATTTCTACTATCTGGATTGTATGGCCAGTTTGCCCAAGAGTTTGTCATTAATCCTAGTTTTTTTGATTACTTGATTATTAAGCCTATAAGACAATTTTGTACTTTGAGATAGGCCAATTTGTTTTCTAGACACCAGGGGCTACTTGGTTGTGGTGACTGATTTCGCAACCCTTTTTGGTATAAAATGCCTTGTATGTACATAATTTATCTATCTTAACAGTCAAAGGAATCATTTTATTCCAAAAAGATAACCATTTTTGTGGATATAGGGCAGGCTATTGCTAATGAGACTGTCAATTTTTTACTGATGCAGATTCCTTTCGCGATTATCATATTTTCTCTCTTGTTTCTATCATTCTTATAATTTTGTTTTCTCTTGCCAAGAACTAAACAATCCATGAATTAACAAGCAGGTTTTCAGTAGTTTGCTTCCATCATACAGTTGTGCAAGGAATCATATTTGCCTAATACATATTCTCCCTTTATTATATCTCTACGAGTCATTACTTTAAAGAGATCTGTTGCAGAACCAGACTCATGGCTGAGACATACATGTTTTTCATGAGGAATTGGTGTTTGATTATAGCTCTGGCAAACTCCTCAAGCTGGCAGACCACATGCAGCCTTCCACAAATTTATAATCCACATGCAACCCAAGCAGATCCAGTGACTTGGATTATCAGGTAGGCAACCTTCCACAATTTAATAATCTACATGCAACCAAAGGAGATCCAGTGACTTGGATTATAAATTTGTGGAAGGCTGCCTACCTGATAATCCACATGCAACCCAAGCAGATCAGGCGACTTGGATTATCACGTGAGCAACCCAAGCGGATCCTGTGGCATGGATTATCTGGTGATGGGCATAGGTTTCTAAAATCAGATCGTAATTTAGCTAAGGTGATACAGAGATAGTTTAGTTTATTATAGCCATCTCTAGCAGAGTACCTAATTCCAAAGCCCACTTGCAGAAATTTCTATAAATATCTTCAACATTTTGTTAGCATATGATTAAAGCTAGGATTGCACTTACAGCGACTATTTTCCTATGTACTAATTTGAGAATTTTATGCTCATGCAAAACCAGCATATATGGAAAGTGTGCAACCTTGGCAAAAAGCCTCCAGTTACCAATTTTGGTCTTTCAGCTTTTCACAAACAGTCAGAAGTACTTTAATGTTGTGAATATAATTGTAACAGTCAGAAATACATATTTATCAAAACTTTTAATGTTGTCAAGCTTGAGTTATAATGATAAGACTCTATACAGAAATACCAAACTACACCCACACACTAGGCCACTACCAAATCCATCGAGGTTGAACAAGAACGAACAGTATACTGGAACTCAATTTGCAGTCTATGATGTAGTGGGATCCTTCCCATCAACCCCTTTTAATGTCAATCTGTAACTCCCATAATGGAAGTGCTTCCCAAAAGCCCTTGATAAACTCTTTGCATGACTCCTTCCCCTTACAAACCAACATCTCTTTTGCACTCCCTTTTTCAATCTCTAGATGGATTTGTGTCTTTATCTCTAGCAGTTTCCTTTTGTGGCCGATTCCCATTGGCTGCTGGTGAAGATTTCGAAATATCTGCCGGTAAAGATTTTGAATCTCTGTTGGTGCAGATTGATGTGTGCTGCTACACTTTTCGTCTTCCAACTTCTGTTCTTCTGGCAACTGATAGACAACTGTCTCCTTATCAAACTTCAAGACATAAGTCTGGTTGCACCCTTCAAACAATCTTTCTCCTAGGGTATCAATGATGTAGTATGCCTCCTTTTCAACCTTGAGCACAAAAAAATGGTCATTCCAGCTGACAATATAAATCTGTGGTTCACTGTTCTCAGCCTCCTCAGTACATACACTAGTAATTTCTTCCCAGATATTGTCAAAGACATAGCCCCTTGTAGAAACTCAAAGGAATCTCCCATTCCTTCATCTTGAAAGAAGCCAATGAATGACTTCCCTGGAGCTACAGAAAGAGGACGTATCTTTGCCTGCAATACTGTCTCCAGATCAAAGTGCCTGTCTGGGAACTTCTCTCTGTAAGCTTCTACGTCACAAAGATTCCTCCACTCTAAAGATCCATCTCGTATCAGAGTATCAAACTGAGATTTTATAGGCATAGAATTTGGATTATCATGCAACCAATCAGCAATAACAGCCACCAAAGAAGTACAAGCACTCTCCCCTGCAGCCTTTTCACTACACTGATCAATTGAAGAAAAAAAGACTTGGGTTGACAACTTCATCTGACCATCTCTACTAATAAAATCTTTCTGTTCCCAGCTGCCTATGGTGAAATGGTCATCACCAAAGTCCAAACATTCAGATCTGTACTGTGCTACTCCATTCTCATTCTTATGCCACTACAAAACATATCCTCTGTTGTTAATGATCATTCCTGGTAAATTAGCTTGGTTGCTACTACAGGTGAAGGATGGGAATCACGAACCAGGCAGTTAAAATTTCAGGTTTTGTGATGCAAAATAAAATACTAGCATCATATATCCAATAGTAAGGATTGAAGAAAACCGAAGAGCGAGGAATGCAAATAAAGTCATGAACTTTGAGATTGTAAGCTTGCAACAAAACCTATATCCAATATCATATTGCTTGCACCTTGACTCATATAATATGCTGCCACCAAATATGCAGTAAAAAAATACCAGCAAATGAAAGAGAGAGACGGAGGGAGGGGAGCACCAAAGGAAGAGAGTCGATAGGGCAGCATAATTGCCGTCAATCAAAGTCAATATCATCTCCACCCTCTTCTCCATATATGCTTTATTCAACAGCTGCTCTCCTTGCCTCGAGGTGACCGAAAATTCACCTCTTTTCCACTATCATCATCTCCATCTCCAAGGTCCAAATAAAGAGCTCCTTCAACACGATTAGCTGCAACCAAAGTCCCATAGCTGAAGGAATTCCAAAAACTAAATCCATCCTTATCCTCAGCTTCATCCTCATCACATTCATCAACAGAATCACTGTCAAACACATATTCACATCCATCGCTCCTTGCAGAAAATCTACCATCACTCCCATCCTCTTCCCTACACTCGGAAGTTAGGCCTGTGGTCATAGTCAAGGTCACATGAACGAAAGATTGAGGAAGGAGCTAGCATTGCTAGGATCCACCGTAGAGTTACACAAGTTGGGAGAATCGAGGCAACTCGCAGCAGATAATCCGAAATGTGAAGTCGCAAAGGGTCATCTTGGTTGATGAGCGGTCACCACCGATGGTCACGTGAAAGGAGGGGTTTAGCAAGAAAATCAAGTTCCCTCTGTGAAGTTTTTCTCAGGAAGGGAAAAGGTGCCAAAGGGATGAGCGCGTAGAGGTTGTCTCAGTAACTGATAGCCTTTTTTGCTCTTCCTACTCCTACATAATCTTTAAAAATTTTAACCTTTCTCAGACCTGCTTTGAGAGAAGAAAACTCCTCCTTTTCTGACAAAGGCTCTCCATCCGAAGGTGATGATGACACAATAGTCCTATTAACTGGGTCCATTACTTCTTGGCCAGTTCGAAGCTCCACAAAATTGAGAGCAACCTACACAAAACAAGATGAGTAATAAATGACTAAGGATTTTCAAAGGTCTCCAAGGAAACTTTAGCTACAAAGAAAATACAAATAACGGAAATAGTATCCAATTTCAAACAAAAACAACCTACATAAAGTCTTTGGATGTATGTGCAGATGGTTAGCAAAGGTTCACACATACTATAAGGAAGGGAAGACTTACAGTAAGTGCTGCTTCAGGTGCCATGCCTCTGGTAAAGCAAGATATAGGAATCTTGGTAGTTTTGATTGTATTCTCCATAGGCAATGCATACTCCCCAAGGTTGAGGGAAGTTGTTCCTATAATAGATGGCTTGCTCTTTGATTCTTGTGTCAAACCCTACCAATTTGAAACAGTTCACATCAAAAATACTAGTACACATCATCAAAAATTATTCATATGTTGTGTCAAACCCTGCCAATGTGAAACAGAGCACATCAAAATTACTAGTACACATCATCATAAATTATTCATAGATTGTGTTGTTCTCCTTGACACCATAATATTCTCTCTAAGAGTCTTTCAATTTCTAGATGGAAGACATCTAATAGGAAAGTAGCAAACACATTTTCTAACAGATGCACACCCTGATTAGCCTCAACTTCATTTACATGCACAAGGGCATGCAAAAAGAACATGTTTGCTCCCACCATTAGAAGGCCCTAGTGCAAGATCTACTCTTGAAAACCTAACCACAAAGGAGTGGGATAGTATGCCGCAAATTAATACATATGCCTTATGCATGTTAAGTGGATTGCTTGCCTTTTTATTAGCTTCCATGTGATGTATGTGCATGTGTGGGTTGCCTTATACATGTTGAGTGGATTGCTTTTCTTTGTGATTAGTTTACTTGTGGGCCAATGCATGTGCATATGTCGGACCTAGTTCCAATCCCACCAACTTGGTATGTTCCTTTGTGGAACATTAGCAATGTGCTATATTACATATATATTACTCAACTCAGTCAAATAAACAGACAAGTATACTATATTAGTTGATCCTAAATTTTCTCTGTTGCATTAATACTCCTATATACAACCAAGTCATCAATATGCCATAGGAAAATTACGTCCTCTCACAGTGGAAAGTGCTACAGTGCCCAGACCAGTTATCATGAATTCATTCCTTTACGAGGACTGTAATGGCTACCTATCCAAACAATAAAGGCAGTCCAACATTATAAACATTTAAACCAAGATTTTTGTAGCCTCTGATATATAATCTATATGCCATAGGCATTGAAACCATACCTATCCAGATAAAAAATGCAGTCAAACCAAACCAAACCATTGCCATTCAAAACAAGAGTTCTGTAGCATCCACTGGTATATAATGTATATGCCATAGGCATTGAAACCAAGAGCAGTGTAGCATCCACTCATATGTCATAACTTCTATCATTATATGCCATACTAGAGCCTGAGTCCTGAAAACACATGAAGATTCTAGCTTTCTTTGGTGTGGTACAAAACATGGAATAGACCTCAACAACATGAGCAATCTAGCACTAACCTATGCATCCTGGAAAAGTTTACCGTCCAGTGTGGGACATGTTTCCCTTCCAAAAAACATCTCCAGATTCTGCAAATGCCTTCCAGAATGTTTCAAGAAGGCTGGAAACAGCTAAGCAATTTCTGGCCATTTGTGAAAATTGTCAGCAGTTTCGACTATTTATTCAGACTCTTTTAGTTAAAAAATCAGAAAAACAGAGAAAATGACATGAATCCACAAAACTTGATACTCTTCTCAATTTCAAATATCTAAATCTTAGATATTGGACAATGTGTACATGCTCAAAATCATGAATCCGCAAGTAAAGTTGAATTTAGTCCTAGGTTGTGACTTGTAAGTCATAATCCACTGCATCGATCTAAACATGCCATATTTTGAAGAATATTCATGGGGAGACAAAGGAATAAAACCCTGTATATAATGTGAAGAGTAAACACATGAGCCTGATGACTAATTAACTAAAAGTCGGAGAATACTTGATAACAATAAAGATTACAAGGCTGTATAATGTCAAAATACTTGACAACGGGAAAGTCTACGAATGTGTGTTGCATTACTGAATAGTGAATATGTGTGTTGCATTACTGAATAGTGAATACATGAGCCTGATGACTAATTAACTAAAGTCGGAGAATACTTGATAACAATAAATATTACAAGGCTGTATAATGTCAAAATACTTAATAACAGGAAAGTCTAGGAAATGTAATGTGCATTTACTTTTGTCTAGTCTAAAAGATGCATAGTTTCAAAGATTTTCATATTTTTTATGTAAAAGTTTATAAGAAAAAAAGTTATTTCAAAAAATTTTCTTCCTGTTTTCAGAAAAACCCATTTGCCAGCATAACATTTTGCCCACAATAGTTCCCCTAATTCCATTAGTTTCTCTAAAGTCTATGAAGTTTCCTGTCCTTGGGCATGGCTGTTCTTGTTTCTGGCCATTTCCCATTTCCTGTTTTTCATAATTGCACACAAGAAAGACATTGGTACCATCCAGTACAGCACCAGACACAAGATAGTTTTGAATACCAGAAGTGGGGACTTTCTCTGCAATTAGTATTACACTACACACCAAATAACAGCAATGACTGGTATGCCAAAAAAAACAAAATGGCATTATCTGACGCAGGCATACTATCATAAATCAAAATGGCATTATCATGCATACCCTGCTACAGGCATACCATGTGAACAAATAGGATACAATGCAAAAGAGACTACTAATAGACTTCACCCCCTGTAAAAATAGGAAATTCCAAGCACACCGAAAATAGTGCATTATTCCCACAATCATGAACAAACTGCATTGGTAAGATCCGCTACAGATGACTCATAAATCCCCTGGTGTAGTGTACACAAGTAGTATTTGGCAAAAAAACTGGCATACTATCATAAATCAATATGGCATATCATGCATAGTTACCCTGCTACATGCATACCTTATTAACAAATACAATACAATGCAAAATAGACTACTAATAGGCTTCGACCCCTCTAAAAATGGGAAATTGCAAGCAGACTCAGGAAATAGTGCAGTAGTCCCACAATCATGAACAAACTTCATCAGCAAGAACTGCTCAATCTGCTAAAAATGACTCATAAATCCCATCGTGGTAATGTACAAGTAGTATTTGGCAAAAGAACTGCGTAAGCCTCAACAGCATGAACAAACTGCACCCTAAAGTACACTAAGATGTTGACGTGCAATGAGCAGATTGTGCCAGTAAGCAGCATAAAATGCACAAAAACAAATACATCTCCTTAGAAACTAATTTGTGGTTAATCCTAGGCCAAGCACTAAATAAACTTTTCCAGAAGAAAAACTTGGATTAGCGACCATGGCTAACATTGGGTAATTCGCCGCATATAGTATTTTTGCGCATATAGTATTTTTGCGCATGAAAAATTTACCTCATATAGATTTTATTTACCGCAAATATCCAGATTTTGTTTTGCGCGTGAAGAAGATTTTCTTTAATTATTTTTTGCCGCAAATATCCAGCGTTTAAATCCGCATATAGATTTTATTTTTGGGCATGAAATTTTATTTACCGCAAATATTCAACATTTTATTTTTGAGCATGAAATTTTTCTTTAGTATTTTTGCCGCGCGGCATGAAATTTTATTTACCGCATTTTATTTTGCGCGCGAAGTTGCCTGCTAGTATTTTTGCGGCCGCATGGGGAGTTGTTACCGCATTTTTATTTTTGCGTAGAAAATTTTCTTCCAGTATTTTGCGCATGAAATTTCTTTACCGCACATTTACCGCGCATATGGATTTTACCGCACGTTTACCGCGCATATGGATTTTATTTTGCGCGTAGAAGTTACCATTTTACCGCGCATTTTATTTTGCGCATGGAAATTTCAGTTCCCATGCAGTCTTCTTCCACTCAGGAAGAAATGATTTACTGACGAAATAGTTACCTTGTCTGTATGGTGTTTTGGTTAATCGCCCCATTTTCGCCGAAATTTGGTGATGGAAAAAATTGCAGATGCTGAGTTATAGCTACATTGTTTAAATTGTAATTTAGAGTATTTAAAAAAAAAAAAAAAAAAAAAAAAAAAAAAAAAAAAAAAACTTGATAGAATTGCAGTTTCGATCTTTTGTCAAATTTGATGACGAAACAGTTACCCAAAAAAACATTTTGGTTAATTTCTTGCTCAGTGTTTCCTCGTTAACTTTTGTTTGCCTTTTACCGAGCACAGGGTCATCGAGCAAATGGTCCTTTGCTCGGTAGCACTTTTCTCCACTATTAGTAAATGCCTTTTTTTTTTCTCCCGTTGACAAGGATAAATCGGTCTGGTGTTTTGGCAGAAAATCCATATGAATAAATAATTGAGGAAGTACTTGCTTTGGTGTTTTGTTAAGGAATTTATATCACAAAGATGAGATCTTACCAATTGAGGAAGTAGTTACTGGTGTTTTGATTAGGAATCTATGTCACACAGATGAGATCTTATAAATCTGGTGTTCAGGAATCTATATCACAAAGATGAAATCTTATCAACCATGGCTGTAGCGAAAAATTTCAGTTTTCTGTACTACTTAAATTTCCATGAATGTTTGTGTAATCGAGAATATTATATAATCAATACGAATAGAAACTTAAGAGACATTGAGAACATCAAATGATCATTCACAGTGGCAGGGTTAAATCAAAGAGCCACTGCCACTGTTATGTTCACTAAAAACAGTTTGTTTAATATCACATGCCAGTATTGGTAAGTGGGATATGATGAAAGTAGACATAACGTTGATATACTCATCCACTTATCCTAATTTTCATTTACATGGCTAGTTTAGTGATGTGGCCTCTAACTTGCTTTATGATGTGGCCCATAACTTGCTTTATGAGAAGTTATAAGTTATTTGCAATTATAATTCTATAATTCTTTAAGAAAATAAATAATTATATGATAATATTTCAAATATAGTATTAAATAGTCTATTGGGTATTGGGTTTTGTGAGAAATGATTATTATTTTCTTTATCCATTTTCAATTTTCATTAGTAATAAAAATAAATCAATTGACATAATATATATATCTTATATTCTTCTTAATAACAAATTTAAAATATAAATAGCAATTTAGTGTAATCCTATGTTCCTCTGTATACATCTAAAATATATAAATAGCTCAATTTAATCATTATATAACTCAAATTGAAATTGCTAATGTATGTAACCTAATTTAACTATTAGTAACCTCCATGTGAAAATAATGTTATAAAGTGTCCTCGGATGATTATTATCCAATTGACTTAAGAAAAGTAAGGAGACTTTACATAATTTAACCATTATTGACCTCCATGTGAAAATAATATTATAAAGTTATAAAGTCTCCTTACTTTTCTTATGTCAATTGGATAAGAAAAGTAAGGAGACTTTACCTATTTTAACCATTAGTGACCTCCATGTGAAAACAATGTTATAAAGTGTCATCGGATGATTATTATCCAATTGACATAAGAAAAGTAAGGAGACTTTACCTAATTTAACCATTAGTGACGTCCATGTGAGAATGTTATAAAGTGCCAAGCCATGTTTCCTATCCAATTGACTTAAGAAAAGTAAGGAGACTTTAATCCTCTCTTATTGAGAACATTAAATCAATGATTCATAATCATACATTCATTCATTCCATCAATCAATAATTTTAATGTTCAATCAATCATAGCAATGTACTATGCATATTGGTTCCTTTGTTCCGAGTCTTTTCTACCAGTTTTATACCCTACACCGAACATTTATTATTCTAGTGAGAACAGTTCTATTATTCCACAAAATATCCTTGTTTTACAAAACCCCTATAATACCCCAGGGCATTCATAATATGATTCTATTGACTGCAACATATGAACAATCTCTTCTATTTATAGATCATGGAGAAATATTTTAATTGAAGATATTTGCATCTATTCTATAATGTTGAAATTCATAAGGAAGATTTCTTGAAAGGCATCTTATGTTGGTTGTTAGTAGTAAATCCTGCCCAGAATTTTGAGTTCAACGTTGTCTAGGTGGAGAAGAGTGTAAATAAATATGATCTCATTGTTAGCTTGCCGAGTAGTTCTAAGTCATAGTTCTGGAGAGTAGTTCCGTGAGCGTAGTTAAGCCCAGTAGTTCGGTGAAAGTAGTTCGGAGGGTCGTGAATTCTGGTAGGCGTAGGCTGCGGAAATGGTTCGGTCATGGTTTTGAATCATTCGGTAGTTCAATGGTCAGTCATGCGTTAATCGTTCTGATGGATTCGTGGATGCGTTCTAAATTAATGAATTTCATTAATCGTCATAGTTTGGAGGTAGTTCTGAAGTGGTCGCGCATAGTTCCAAAGTAGTTCCAGCGGTGTAGTTCGGTAGTTCAGTAGTTCCCGAGGTCCATAGTTCCGGTGGGCATAGTTCCGGAGAGCGTAGTTCGGTCATGGTTCGATAGTTCCAGGCGTAGTTCCGGGAAGGTCATAGTTCCGGTGGATTCCGGTGCGTAGTTCTGGAAGTAGTTCGGTGTGAGTTCGGGCGTGTAGTTCCGGTAGTTCTGGCGATACGTAGTTCGGGCATAGTTCCAGCGGTAGTTCCGGTGATCCTTAGTTCGGGCGTAGTTTCGGTGAAGTAGTTCGGAGGGGACATAGTTCCGGTCATGGTTCGAGGGCATAGTTCCGGAACTCGTCGGCGGGACTCGCCCTACGGGCGGCTGGAACTTCGCCCTCACCAGAATCGCCCTGATGCAAACCTCTTTGGAACTTCATCAGAGATACATGCTTTGGAAGACTCGCCCTGAAGATATGATGACCTTCAGAATTTCTATTCTTCAAACAACCTATGGAATGCATGACTGGAACCTCAGCCCTCTGAAATCGCCAGCTTTGGAGCTACGCCCCTCGAACTATGCCCGTTGGAACTCGCCCTCTGGAACTATGCGCTGAACTACACCCTGGAAGCTGGAACTGCTCACCCTCTTGAACTCGCCCTCTAGAACTCGGCCCTCTGGGACTACGACCCCCGGAACTACGCCCTACGGAACCACACCCTCTAGAACTAAGACATATGGAACTACACCCTCTAAAAATACACCCTCTAAAACTATTACCTATAGAACTACACCCTATAAAACTATAACCTATGGAACTACAACCTATGCAACTACACCCTCTAAAACTACAACCTCTAGAACTACAACCTATAAAACTATGACCTCTGGAACTCAGCCCTCTGAAACTATGCCCTTGGAACTAAGACCCCTGGAACCACGGTGGGTTGGAACTTCATCCCTCTGCAGGCCCTTGACCTCTTGGAACTTCAGCCTTTGGAACTACGCCTCTGGGAGCTAAGCCGTGGAACCTAAGCCCTCTTTGGGAGACTCGCCCTTTGGGAACTGCACCTCTGGAACTATGACCTCTGGAACTATGCCATCACGGAACTCATGCTGGGAACTAAGCCCTGCATGCTTCCTTGCTGCAGCCTCTGGCTGCAACTCGCCCTCACGGAACTCTGTTCTTTGGAACTGCCCTCCTGGAACTATGACCCGGCTGGAACTCGCCACTGGGAACTCAGCCTCTGGAACTACACTGCTGGGACCACGCCCTCTGGAACTCGCTGCTGGAACTACTCCCTTAGCTCATTCTCACTAGTTAGAGTGATTTGAAGGGAGGCCTTGCCATTGTGCTGGTCAAGCTATTTTTGAACAAAGAGAGAAGTGGCATAGCTAGCCTCCCTCACCTCCACCTTAGGGAGACAAGTATTTGCGGCTTGCCTTAGCTATATTGGAAGAAGAAAGTCGTCGAGCAAGAATAGGGTAATGATGGGTGGGATCCCATTGTTACTAATCTAGAGCTTGTGATGGATGGTTGGAGGCCACCCCCCAAGGACAAAGATAACCTAACATCCAATGTGGGCTTGATTTCCTCATATGCCTTGTTTATGATTTCTACTATCTGGATTGTGTGGCCAGTTTGCCCAAGAGTTTGTCATTAATCCTAGTTTTTGGATTACTTGATTATTAAGCCTATAAGACAATTTTGTACTTTTCGATAGGCCAATTTGTTTTCTGGGTAATGATGGGTGGGATCCCATTGTTACTAATCTAGAGCTTGTGATGGATGGTTGGAGGCCACCCCCCAAGGACAAAGATAACCTACCATCCAATGTGGGCTTGATTTCCTCATATGCCTTGTTTATGATTTCTACTATCTGGATTGTATGGCCAGTTTGCCCAAGAGTTTGTCATTAATCCTAGTTTTTTGGATTACTTGATTATTAAGCCTATAAGACAATTTTGTACTTTTCGATAGGCCAATTTGTTTTCTAGACACCAGGGGCTACTTGGTTGTGGTGACTGATTTCGCAATCCTTTTTGGTATAAAATGCCTTGTATGTACATAATTTATTTATCTTAACAGTCAAAGGAATCATTTTATTCCAAAAAGATAACCATTTTTGTGGATATAGGGTAGGTTATTGCTAATGAGACTGTCAAGTTTTTACTGATGCAGATTCCTTTCATGATTATCATATTTGCTCTCTTGTTTATATTCTTATAATTTTGTTTTCTCTTGCCAAGAACTAAACAATCCATGAATTAACTAGCAGGTTTTCAGTAGTGTGTTCTTCAACAATAGAAATTGTAATGGGTTTAATATGAGCTGTATGCTTACAATAATCACCAAGATACTAAACTTCTCCATTTCTACAAACAAGCCTTTTCATTGAAAAGAATATTGTTCCTTATGGAGACCGAGGCATTCACTTCTTTAGTGGCTTATTGCGGTTGGGAAAAACTTCTCCTGGCACCGTTTCACATCTCAAAAAAATTCCCCGTTATTATAAATGAATAGAGCACTAGAAGAGACTCCCATTCAAATCATTTTCATCGACCGCGTCAGCACCCGGGAGAGCTAGGAACACAAACCCACTGGGAATCCTTACCGAAACGTGGGCGTCATCGATGTCGAACCCAACTGTCGAGTAGTTTCAGAGGACGTAGTTCCAGAGGGCATAGTTCCAGAGGGCGTAGTTCCAGTGGCGTAGTTCCAGAGGGCATAGTTCCAAAGGACGTAGTTCCAGAGGTCATAGTTCATGAGGGCGTAGTTCCAAAGGGCGTAGTTCCAGCGGTCATAGTTCCAGAGGGCATAGTTCCAGAGGGCGTAGTTCCAGCGGCGTAGTTCCAGCGGGCATAGTTCCAGAGGGCGTAGTTCCAGGGGGCGTAGTTCCAGAGGGCGTAGTTCAAGCGGGCATAGTTCCAGAGGGCGTAGTTCCAGTGGCATAGTTCCATCGATCATAGTTCCAGAGGGCGTAGTTCCAGCGACGTAGTTCCAGAGGGCGTAGTTGCAGTGGCGTAGTTGTAGTGGCGTAGTTCCAGAGGGCATAGTTCTAGTGGCGTAGTTCCAGAGGGCATAGTTCCAGAGGTCATAGTTCTAGAGGGCATAGTTCCAGCGGGCGAAGTTCTAGAGGGCGTAGTTCCAGAGGTCATAGTTCTAGAGGGCGTAGTTCCAGAGGGCATAGTTCCAGTGGCGTAGTTCCAGTGGTGTAGTTCCAGAGGTCATAGTTCCAGAGGGCGTAGTTCCAACGGGCGTAGTTCCAGAGGGCGTAGTTCCAGTGGTCATAGTTCCAGTGGCGTAGTTCTAGAGGTCATAGTTCTAGAGGGTGTAGTTCCAGCGGCGTAGTTCCAGAGGGCATAGTTCCAGCGGCGTAGTTCCAGAGGGCGTAGTTCCAACGACATAGTTCTAGAGGGCGTAGTTCCAGCGGGGTAGTTCCAGAGGGCATAGTTCCAGAGGGCGTAGCTCCAGTGGGCGTAGTTCCAGAGGGCGTAGTTCCAGAGGGCGTAGTTCTAGCGGGCGTAGTTCCAGAGGTTGTAGTTCCAGAGGGCGTAGTTCCAGTGGTCATAGTTCTGTTGGTCACTATAATTGTTTAATTAATTTTAAACAACCAAGTGGAACATAAATTATCAACCCAGGGAAGTCTTTTGTTTCAAAGATAGCCACGCACTATATATGCTCAATTCCAAAAGCATTTAGTGTTGTAGTAAGGAAATCATTCTATCTATGATTGCTGAAGTGAACTGAAGTTCTGAATTAGATCACAGGAAAGAAATCTCCCTAATTGCAATTCTTCATAGCTAAATTAAGAATCC
>SNQJ01S0176520.1:15324-35270 GCA_010110895.2 Picea sitchensis | reverse complement strand
AACTAGAATCATAGGACGAGGAAAACTTAAGTTGAGGCTGATAGATTGAAGGATTAGAACACTGTGTGGTGTTCTACACATCCCAGGATTGGCCAAAAATTTGATTTCTATAAGCAAAATGGACGATGCAGGAGTAAAAATGGTATTTGAAAAAGAAAGCTGCAGGATGGTTCGAGGAGCAATGAGGTTGCTAAAGGGAGTTTGAATTGGAACTTTGTATAAGCTGTAAGGAAGCACTATTAGTGATGGGTGTAATAGTTCCATTGTTCCTGATATTGGAGTAGAAAAATAAAAACTCCTACAATCTCTGGAGAAAAGGTCATGTTGTGGCATCAAAGACTGGGGCATATTGAAGAGAAGGGTCTTCGACTACTACACGGTAAAGGTATGGTTGAAGGTATGTCTAACTTCTCTCTGGATTTTGATTTATGTGAACATTGTGTATATGGGAAGCATAATCGGGTAAGATTCCCCTTTGGTGCAATAGGAGCATAAGGAATTTTATAGCTAATGCACAATGATGTGTTTGGACCTGTATCAGTTCCATCATTGGGAAAATATGTGTACTATTTTTCATTTATAGATGAATTATCGAGAAATACTTGGATATATTTCCTCAGGAAGAAATCTGAAGTCTTTGAAATGTTTAAAGAGTTTAAGGCTCTTGTTGAGAATCAAATAGAGAAAATAATTAAAGTGTTGAGGACAAATAATGGTGGAGAGTTCCACGAGATTGAATTTGAAGAATTCTGTAAGAAGTGTGGTATATCAAGGAAGAATACTACTCCATATACACCTTAATAGAATGGAGTTACATAAAGGATGAACATGACACTGATGGAAAAAGAAAGGTGCATGCTTAGTGGTGCCGGGTTAGGGAAATAATTCTGGGCAGAGGTAGTGGATATTGCATGTTACCTAGTCAATAGATCACCCTCATCAACAATGGATGACAATAATCCACAAGAGGTATGGAATGGTAAGAAACCTTCTCTCACACATCTCAAGGTATTTGGTTGTGAGGCCTATGTTAACATTCCAAAGGAAAATAGGAGTAAGTTAGATAAGAAGGATGAAAAGTGTATCTTTATTGGGTATAAATATGGTCTCAAAGCTTATAATATTTGGAATCCAGAAACTAAGAAGGTTTTGTATAGACGAGATGTGGTATTTAGAGAAATGAAAGATGTTGTCAAATAGGAAGTCCTACCAAGTAAGGAAGAACTAGAGAAAATAGATTTTGAGCCAAAGGATGATGAATCAGACTCTACAAAAGAACATGAATTAGAAGAAGAATATCCTCATACTCAAGTATTGAGGAGACTGGTGTGGGAAAAAAGGCTGCCAAAAAGGTATACTCCTGGTTTCTATTCAAATTTTGCTTTATCTATTATTGATGATGATCCTAGAAATGTTAAGGAGGCAGTGGATTCAGAGGATGAAAAACTATGGAAAAATTCCATGGTTGAAGAAATGACAACCTTGGATAAGAATGAGGCTTGGGATCTAGTGGAGTTGCCGACTGGAAGAAATCCCACTGGAAACAAATGGGTATTTAAAAAGAAGCTGAATTCAGAAGGAAAAGTGGAGAAATACAAAGCTCGGTTAGTAGTAAAGGGTTATTCCCAAGTTGATGGAATTGATTTTGGTGAGATTTTTTCTCCTGTTGCCAAGTTAACTTCTATTATATTGCTGTTATCTTTTGCTGGTGTGTTTGATTTTGAAGTAGAACAGATGGATTTGAAGGAAACATTCTTACATGGGGATATGGAAGAATAAATCTATATGAAGCAGCTACAAGGCTTTGCTGTGAAGGGAAAGAAGGAGCTGGTATGCAAGCTAAAAAATTCCCTATATGGTTTAAAACAATCACCAAGAATGTGGTATCAAAAATTTGATACTTATATGCTGGGACTTGGATTCACAAGAAACAAATGTTGATTTTTCAATAATCTAGGCTTAAGCATGAAGTTCATTCCATTTTAACATTTTACTTAAACCATAGACAATTTGTTGCAGCAACCAAGATCACAAGAAGAGACACCATGCATAGGTACACAAGAAGTATCTTGGTAAAACCTTCTCAACAAGGGAAGAAAACCCAACCAATCCTTTGCTATATTCTTCAAGAGAAATAACTCCACCACCAAGAAAACCTAGCACACAAAAGGATGCTCACAAACCCTAGAAGACTAGTGCCCAAGAGAGGTGCACACTTTTCCCAAGAAGATTTACTTGCTGAAATTTCCAAACTCACACTTAATATATGATTCCTCAATGAGGAATTTACCTTTACTTATATTGGACTGAACCTGCCAACAAAAGTTTCTATTGGAACAACAGGGCCGACCTCACTATCTCACAATATAATTAATAATTACAAGATTAATTATTTTTTACATTAATTACCTTTTACATTAAGGTGGGGCTGACCTGTACCCTTTACATTACAATTAGGGTTACAGGTAAGTCTGTCTCTTGAAAAATATAGAAAGGGATCTCATACACCCACTGGTGATAAGCCACTAGGGGCACATCCATAGGGATGTCCATATCTCTATCTCACTGTGTCTCACAGAAGAACCACACTCACTAGTGCTCAACCACTAGGATCGCGTTCACCTATGCTCATCCACAGGCACATCCAACTCAATAGATCTTCTTTCCCACTACATTACATAAGAGAGTCATCTAGAGTTCATCATCTCAACTCTCTGCTCAGAGGAGGCTAATACATCATTTTCATCTCTGTCTCATAATGATGCACTCAACTCATGGGAATTCACATGTTCACCTTGTGATCAGCCACAGGCACATCCAACTCAGTAGATCTCCTTTCTCACTGCGTTACACAAGAGAATCATATGGAGTTCTTCTTAACTCTCTGTAAGGAGGAGGCCATCACTACGTTCCAGTTCTGTCTCAGATAGGAACCACACACCCATCTCAGGGGCTCTCTCTCAGGTCTGTGTCCTAGAGGATGTCTCATGCAGCTGTAATCATCAACACTCCCTCTCAGTTAGGGAGGCATTCTCTATCAAGTCAAGTCTCGCACGGAAATACTCGAACTTTTTCTTCCCTGTAGTCATCAACACTCCCTCTCAAATAGAGAGGTATTCTTCACCAAGCCAGTTTGATGAATATGTCTGCAATCTGCTCATGTGTAGGAAGGTACTATACATGCACTGCTTTCCTCTGCATCATGTCTCTAAAAATGATATTTTATCTCAACGTGTTTCGATCACATGGTTTTCAAAGAGCTTCACACATCTCTGGTTATAATCATATAATCCATCTTATGATCAAGTAAATCTACCAGAAGCTTATAAATCCACACTGCTTCACACACTCAATGCTATATACTCTGCTTCTATGGTACTCAAGGCCACAAAGATTTGCTTCTTGCTACATCAGGAAGCCATGGCAAACTCCAAGGTAAAACAACAACCAGATGTGCTCTTCTGGTCCACTGTACTTTCTGCCCAATCTATATCGGCATATCCCTACAAACTCAAGAACATACTGGAGGCATATCTCATGCCATATCCAAATGTCCCTCATATATATCACAATACATGCTTTGCTTCTATCCAGTGAGTCTATCTCAGCTGACTCATGGAATGAATAAGTACATTCACTGCATAGCATGAATCAAGTTTGGTGTTAACCAAATACATCAGTGATCCAATTAGTTGTGGATCAATCTCGTCTGAATCATCATCATTCGTTTTCTTCAGATCCATCACTGTGGATTTGCATTATGTCATACTTAACTTCTTTAATATTCCCACTGTATATTTTCCTTGACTCAGGAAAATCTCATCGGTCCTCTGTCATACTTCTTGTCCCAAGAAGTAGTGCATCATAATCGTATCCTTCATCTCGAAATCAAAATTCAAAGCTTGCTTATATCCAACAACAAGGCTTTCTGAATAAGTCATCAAAATCAGGTTCTCATCACCAACACTGTAATAATATAGGTGTTGGCACATGGGAAGACCCAGGGTTCAACGCTACAATAACGCACCAACAAATCCATAACTATTGGCCCTTTCGGCAACACCTGCGAAGCAGATGAAGTCTCACCCGAGGTAGAGGCAGGGGTGGTTGCAAGAATCAGGTGTCTGCAACCTTAGCTGGGACACAAATATGTGATTATAATAGTTAATACAACTCTTAGCACCGTCAGTTCCTTAAAATGTAATCACTATTCACTTCGCTGATACAACAGAGCTTCGTAACATTCACACTAATCTATAGTATTCAAGCACTTAGCATATACAAATGGATCATAATGAGCATATCAAGCACTAAGCATGACTATCTAGATCAGATCTAACATTCTCACATATAATAAGCACAAAGCACAAATAGATCTATCTAAATATATCATAACACTTAGCATATAACATATGAACACATCAAGACAAAGCACAAAGCACATAACACAGTGTTTACGTGGTTCACCCCCACCCTGGGGATACGTCCACCAAATCTTATTCTTTATTGTCTTCAATCAATCGGTTACAAGCACAAAGCCGTCAAAACCCTTACTCCGCATAGGACAAAAGATCTGCACATCTCACTGGATCCTTCTTCCTTGCGCTACAAAACTAAGCTCTCCACAATCTGCTACAAGGATCTGCACTTAGCTCTGCAAGTCTCTTACAATAATGCACAAAGCACTTACATACTCTACTCGCACTTAGCATACATTCACATCACATAGATGTACTATTCTCTATTTATACATACAAAATAGGCCTAAACATGGGTAAACCCATGGGCCAACATCCCATTCCTGTTACATATTCCCAAAAACCCAAAAAGGGTCCCAAAAGGGGGCCGAGATCTCGTGATATCCGTTTCATCTTGTGTTGTTACTGGATAAATCGGTATATGCAGACACTAACAGATCTCCCTAGATCCACCTGGATCTAGAACAAAACAAGATAGGACATGACTCTTTCCCTAAGTTGTGTAATCATCGAATCTACTACCAAGAAGGAATGAGTGACATACCTTTATATCACTTCCTTAAGTCTTTGTTGTTCCTACTTCGCTCTGGTTCTCTTGTGAGATCAGGTCCAATACAACACAAACCAACCGAAGTGAAGATAGCGAAGTATATTCAATGACAACCTATGCATATGATCAAGGAGTTATGCAATAAAATAAAAGGAATTTTATGGGAAAGGGACATGCCACTGTATTGTATTAAATGAAAGTAGAAGATACAACTAGATCGCCTTGATGTCGCAAGATTCATTTCAGGGGTCCTTGGTTCCAACACACACACTTTCTCTACACTTGCATGAAGAAGATCCAGTATGGATTGATAGACAAATGGAGGCCTCAAGCTTCAATTCAAACAGGGTTCCTCACACAATTCTTTCATCAATTCTCCATTCAATCTTGCTTAACCTCTTCCTTGAGAAACCCTTCATGATATAGGATAAGGAGAGATGGTTAAAGGACTAAGGATGATCCCACTAAATATGAGAAGTCAGTAGGATGCCAACCATGCGAATGCCAACTCCTTTTCTAGAAGATCCTCTTCTAGAACCTTCGTAACTTCCTCTTCCTTTTAAGATTTAAAACAGGTTTGCACCCTACCTATAGAGCAGACTGCGAACACCTCGTAGGCTAGGTATAGGGTTGCCTATGAGAATCAAGATTCTTGCACCCTACAACATAGTTATCCTATGAAATCATCTTAAAAATATGTTTTATGGAAGAAGACAACAATCACTTTTCTCAGGCAAAAGGTCCTTGTGAGAGCCTGAACACATAACTGTAGAGACACCACCAGAGTGACCAAAATAATGTGTAACATGCGCTCCTCCTTCATAGGATGTCGAAGTCTCAAAATAGGCCAACATTACCAAGAAACTCCCAAAACTTGTTCAAGGGACAACAACCCCCAACATTCATCTGTGACTCGTCCCGAGTCACTCTGGTCTGATCAGTTCAGCTTTGAATGCCTCGAGCTTGGCCCAAGCTGCTTCGACTTGCTGCTTTGCTGTGGCCTCTTGTTTGGTGAAATCCTGGATCACTGCGTCATTCACTATCCCTTCTAGGTGTTGTTCTGCTGTGATGACAACCTGTTCTAGCTCTTCTCCTTGGTTCTCCACCTCTGTAAAGAACTAACATGCCTTATCTTGCACAGGTTGAAGCTGTTGAGTGACTTCCATCACTTTTATTTGAAGCATGTGGATCTTCTGCTGAGCTGTGTGTTGTTCATGAGACCTCTTAATTCGTTCTACAGCTGGCAGGGCCTTCAGCTGTTCCTGTAGTGTATCTGCGTGTTGCTTCGCTTCCTGGAGTTGCGATTCCAATGTATGTAACTTCGAGTTCTCAGTGAGGTTCTTGTATGTCTGGGCACTTCGGTTACTCAGCTGCTTTCACTCCAAGGCATGAGATTTTAATCTGTCAATTGCACTGTGGGCAGTTGCTTCTCGCTGGTCCCTTATGTCTTGAGGGTTCTTTGGCACAGTGTGGAGCTCCAAGTCTACTATGCACTATTGGAGCTACTGGATTACTTCTTCAATTTGCACCACCTGCTGTGGAACTCTCTCTTCAACCCTTACTTTGATGACTGTCACAGAGTGAAGTGCTATGTGAACCATTTCCTTAACTTCGAGTTGCTCGGTGAGCAACTGTTCCTTGCTTTGCTGTAACTGTACTTTTTTTTCATCCCACTTTGCTTGCAGAGCAAGATTTTCCCATTCTGTAGCACTGCGTTTCTCCTCAAGGTCTTTTTGTACTTGTGCTAAAGCCTGGGTGGCTTTTTCTGTCTCTTCCTGAGCCCGTCGAAGGCGAGCTTCGAATGTATCAACAATGCGATGTAGTTGTGTTGATTCATCACCTAGTTCTGATGTTCCTGCTGACAGAGGTGCAGTGGAAAATGCGTGGCTAGACTATATTGCCTGCTGCACCCCTTGGAGCGCATCCTTAATCTGACTGAACACCTCCTCCTGCTTAGCTTCTTGATTCTTTGCTATCTCCAGAGAATCATCGTTCAGTGCTGCGACGATGAATTCAAAGTCGTCTGATGTGAGGGTGGTCTCAAATTTGGTCCTGGTTTCTTTCATTTTCTTCCTTGAAGAAGGTTTCATAAGGGAAACCTTCCTTTTCTTTGAGGGGTCCTCCTTGTCTCTAGGCGGTGTAACCTCGCCTTTCTTCGGTTCAACTTCTGTGCCATCTATCTCTCCGCCATATCCTCCTTGCTCTGCTGAGATGGAAGCGGTCTTCATGGATGTGCTGTCTAAATCATGAACCTCTTTGGTCTTCTTTATCTTGCTAGGTCTGGGTATATCCATCGCAGTTTCTAGACTGTCAACATCAGACATCTCTGCAGGGTCCGCTGGAACAAGGAGGTCCGTCGACCATTCCTTGGTAATATCTTCCAAGTCATCCTCTGTCAACTTGTAGTACGACTGCAACTGTTGTTTATGCTCATCAACGCACGTTGTGATATAGATGAAATGGAGGTTCACGCTGAATTTCATCAAGGGCCTAAACCTGTGGAGAGTGTTCGAGGTTATACGAGGCATAGACTGGATGACTACTTTCAACTGGTTGTAATACGTGTGGAAGACGACATTTTCTTTCCACTACTTGTTCATGTCGTTCAAGTACCATAGTGTACTGAACTTCGTGGCCAGAGGTTCAAACGGCTCGATGTCCGGGAAGGACGCACCTTCTGGCATATCCCATGCGATAAAAGTGATCAATATGAGAAGCCAACTGAAGTGGAACTCATATCCTTGATCTTGTGCTTCCCTGCAGTCCAATTCCAGCTAGTTTACAAGGTACTTCACCCAATTCATTTGTAGGCCCTCCGCGCACTTCCCTGTGAGGTCGACTACAAATCTAGTCACTTGGGTGGGTCGGTTCTTGCGAACTAACTTCCCTGTGATCAATTGATAGGCTAGGTACACTGCGATGATCTAGATAGAGGCTACCTTATAGCCTCCCGTTCCCTTCTCGACATCCCTGTAGGTGTCTTTTACCTTCTATGCAAGAGAGTGATCCATGGTCTTCCCAAGATAGAAATCCTGTGGGTTAGGGCCTTGCATGGTAAGCCCGATGATCCGATTAATCAACGTCGGATCCACTGTGATGCGGCGGTTCAACCACAAGTATCTTCCATGGTAGCAGGACAACAACAAATTGACGCATGCGTTCACTTCTTGGTGTCTCCCAAAGTGAGGAATATTCATGACATTGAGTAGTGTGGATTGCATGAGGTTCATGGTCCATGACTGGGGTATGATATTCTAGTTATTTCCCTTGGTTCTGGTCATATATTTGTGCAGGGTGAGCATGTTGTACACCTTCCTACTGCCGAGGTTGAAGTCACTAAATTTCAATGCTACGATCTTATCTTGGTCTGCGTGCACTGCGCGTATCCCCTTCGGGAGGTATGCAGTGACCAATTCATATTCAAAGTCTCTGGACACACTATCTCAGTTTATTGCATTGCTCAGAGGTGGTAGATAAGCAGGTAGAATGCTTGGAATCAGCTTAGCATGCGCTAAGTCATCCTTGTGCTTAGTTCGCCTTTCATGGGATGGTCCAGCTCCGTGAGAAGTGGATGGGGACGCTTGCAATGTTTTTGTAGATGAATCTTGGATACCTTCAGACATCGACATGGCTTTCTCAGTCATCAATTCGATCAAGACTTCTTCAACAACTTTCTCTGCAACGCTCAATGCTTCCAACATACACACTCGTGGTGAACAATTCGCGGGTTTGGGGAACAATTTAGACACGGTAATCAGATAGAGAGTGAGAGCACAATGATCAATGTATAAACTCAGCTTAGTCGGTGGGATCGAATTCTCAATTAGAAAAAGTGTTCTCGGTGCATGGCGCGATGTAATAAATAGGTAACTCGACAACAATTTTTTTACAACGGGTATGAGCCTCCATTAACTCTTGTTCGATCCTTTATGACGCGGCCCAACGGTTTGATGACGAATATTTATTTCTTTTCTTCCTATTCGAAGTGGGAGTCGAATGGATATATCGGCCCCAATGGCTATATTGCTTCATCATGGCGAACTGTCATGTGTCACTATTCTGATATCCTGGCGAAGCTCCAATTCTACAATTTTTCTTTCTGCGAGGTCTCCTCCAGAACCTCCTATAACTTTTTAGTCTTATCCCTCTTCTTTCTTAACTTTCGAGCCTTTTTTCGAGTGAGATTCGTCTCGATAGTTATTTTTTCATTATGATTCTTGTCTTCTGTGGTCTTAGTCACTTCGCACTGTTGAGATTCTTCCCTAGGGTTCCTGGCTAATACTTCTTCTTTGTATGGGATAGGTAATTTAATATTCTGTGGATTCTCTAGTGTTCTCTTAACTTCGATGGCTGGGTTACTATCATTAAACATCTTCGATCTTCTCTCCTGATATTCAATCAATCGTGTGATCCTTTTGGTCATAAAATATTTTAACTCTTGCTTCTTCTGTTCCAAAACTTCTTCTTCTTCTTTTCGTCTGGCTTGATCTCTATCAATCCAAGTTTTTCCTATTAACATGGTAAACAGGGCGCGGTTCTTAGTAAATTGAATAATCTCAAAATCTTCTTCCGTCGAATTTCCATTGACAGTAATAGGTATCTGAGCGAGCCTCCCACACAGGTTTACCAGTTTCCCTATGAATAACCATATTCCTCCTAGTGAAGGGATCATAGCAGGCCTTCCTATAGCTTCCCAAGTTCTCTCTGTCATGATATTCACCCGTGTTTCCTCATCTAGAACACAGTCAATGTCAAAGTCCCTTATTCTTTCTTCAAGGCACTCCTTGTCTTTAAAAATCTTTGATAGTCTAACATGTCAATGGTCATCCAAGGTTTCTTTCATCTGTAGTAATACCTTCTCTGATTCTTTATGGGGTTATGCTATAGCCTTAGTTTCTGGATCTGTCATAGGGTTTTCTTGTCTTATGTTCATACTTTTAAGCTTAGCAATCATTCTGGGGCAATACAACACTTCATGGTCTAGATCTTTGCAACAAATACAACTAGGTCTTCCACCAGGGAATTCCTTAGCAAGATGTCCCGGTCTTCTGCAACTATAGCAGAGGGTTAATCCTCTCTTTCTTTTAAATGATCCCTGACCTCTTCTGTACTGCGCACTAGGATCATAGGAGCTAACTTGCAATAAATTATTTCTAGGATCCTGCATCCATCTGTTAGTCCAAACATTCTTTCTATGCATTGGTATAACATATCTTCCACTAGTCTTATCAGATCTATTCATATCAAACCTTCTTTCATCTATTAATGCCCTAGTTTTCAGGCTAGGAAATATCCTATCAATCATACCTAGATCCATACTCTAGAAAAAAAAAATTCTACTTATTTTATTTCTACAAAGCACAAAGCTTCCAGATCTAAAACTTTTAACTATTCTTACCTTTATCAGAGCACAAAGCTTGCATATCTGACCTCTTTTAATAAAAATTTCTTACTTTTACCTTACTTAGAGTGCCAAGCATTCAGATCTTGCTTCTTTACTTCATATCCGATCTTCTTTTATTTAGATCGGGCTTCTTTCTTTCAGATCTGACCTTCTTTATTTAGCACAGAGATTTATAAGTCAAGTAGAATACTACACACTAGGGAAATAGATCTACGCATAGAGCTTTCACAGTTTCAGGATGGATCTTTGCACAAAGATTCTTCTTTCTCAGTTCCCAGCAATCATAGTTTCAAGTCCCGGCAACCGAACCATTTTTTGGCATAGGGGAAGACCTAGGCTTCAATGCTACAACAACGCACCAAAAAATCCCTAACTATCGGCCCTTTTGCAAACACCTGAGAAGCTGATGAAGTCTCACTTGAGGTAGAGGCAGGGGTGGTTGCAAGACTCAGGTGTCTGCAACCTTAGATGGGACACAAATATGTGATTATGATACTTAATACAACTCTTAGCACTGTCAGTTCCTTAAAATTTAATCACTATTCACTTCGCTGATACAATAGAGCTTCGCAACATTCACACTAATCTATACTATTCAATCACTTAGCATATACAAATGGATTAGAATGAGTATATCAAGAACTAAGCATGACTATCTAGATCATATCTAACATTCTCACATATAATAAGAACAAAGAATAAATAGATCTATCTAAACATATCATAGCACTTAGCATATAATATATGAACACATCAAGACAAAGCACAAAGCACATAACACAATGTTTACATGGTTCACCCCCACCCTAGGGCTACGTGCACCAACTCTTCTTCTTTATTGTCTTCAATCAATCAGTTACAAGCACAAAGCCATCAAAACCCTTACTCCGCACAGGACATAAGATCTGCGCAGCTCGTTGTATCCTTCTTCCTTGTGCTACAACACTAAGCTGTCCACAATCCGCTACAAGGATATGCACTTAGCTCTGCAAGTATCTTACAATCATGCACAAAGCACTTACATACTCTACTCACACTTAGCATACATTCACATCACATAGATGTACTATTCTCTATTTATACATACAAAATAGGCCTAAACATGGGTAAATCCATGGGCCGACATCCCATTCCTGTTACATATTCCCAAAAACCCAAAAAGGGGCCCAAAAGGGGGGCGAGATCCCGTGATCTCCGCTTCGTCTTGCGCTCCTACTTCGACAGGCTGTCGAAGTCTCAAAATAGGCCAACATGACCAAGGAACTCCCAAAACTTGGTCAAGGGCCAATAATAGGTTTGAATCAACAATACTCTTGTTGAAACCCAAACTCATCAAGAATCCATCCATATGATATAGTTTCCAACTCATTGATGGTAGTACGGATGGAAGTGTATCAGGCTTACTAGATCAAGTGTCTCATCATAGACAACTCCCTCTATTTTTGAGAATCCTCTAGCTATATATCTCGCTTTGTATTTCTCGATACTTCCATCAGTTGTATGCTTGATCTTATAGATCCACTTGGAAGTCACCACAGTCTTCCCTTCTGGTCTCTGAATGATATCTTATACATCATTCTTTAAGATATACTGGTATTCTTTTGTTATGGCATCTTGCCATACTTGTTCTCCTGTTTATTCTCCAAGACAAGGATGCTCAGAATCAATGAAGTGGCTCATGACTGAAGGATAGCTCGAAAATATCTTTTGCTTTCTCAGGATGTTCCTTGAGGGGCTTGTATGTTCCTCTGCCTCCTACAGAGTGAGCCTAGGAAGGCCTTTTATTCCCTATTGCAATATCTCTAGGCATATCAACTAGAGAAACTAGATCAACTGGAATAATGTTTGTCTCTCTCTGAACTACCGAAGGGGGAGAAGGTATTGTCTCACTGTCAATCTCCATCTGATATTCTCTACATCTTTGAAAGGATATCTCTTATTCAAGGACAACATATCTACTTATCTCAATCTGTCTCTGAGCAAGGATGTAGATCTGTAATGTCTTCGAAGATTCATTTTTATCCCATAAATGTATCCTTTCTCCCTGAAGGGTCTAGCTTGGACTTCTTCTCTTTGGGTACATAAAAATACATTGGGCACCCAAATATCCTGTAATGTTCAATCTCATACTTCACTCTGGTGAAGGATTCTTTGGGAGTTATGTTTTTCAAAGTCTGGTGAAGACTCTTGTTTTGAACATATACTGTGTCATACATGCTTCTTCCCATTGAATCATAGAAATATTCTGATCATGCATTATTGCATTGGTTGCCTCAATGATGGTTCTATTCTTCCTCTTTCTCAAATAGTTTTGACTCCCTCTGAGTCAAGTGACTCCCTCTAAAGGATAAACATCTTCCTTTGTTGTTAACCTGTCTGGAACAAGAAAACAAGAGGAACCAAAACAAGATTATCTCCTAAAGGAGAATAATGAGTACATCTCTAAAATCAAAACAATTTAAGTATTGTTGTCACAAGTACAATACCTACTTGTAATGTAGAAAACTTTAGAAATATAGGTCAGAGGAAAGATAATTACAACAATAAAACCTGGAGTCTTCACTTCCAGTGTGTTGTTCCTCTGAATGCACTGAGATCCCTCTGGATCCATGACCTCAACAAAAGGTTCCTTCCTCCTCCAATTACCCTCATGAAAATGATACAAATAATATATATATATATATACAATTGCATACATGAGGGTGCTGATATGATTTCTCCAATGGCACCATGAACTTGAAGTTGCTTGATTCATCAAGCTTATCTTCCATCATAGTTATGTTCATCATAATTTTAGATTCTTCACAAACCCTTGTCAAATGGGCTAGAAAACCTAATGGCTAGGATAGGTTAGCAACCATAGGTTTTGTTGGGATTATGACTGCCAAAAATAAGCCTTGAAATTCAGAAGAACACAGGTAATATTGAAGGCTTCTTCAAGGAGTTGCAGAAACCCTAAAAACCAAAAATTTGCGGAACCCTAGAAACCCTAGGGAAAAATTTTCAAAATGCTTGGAATTTCACTCTGAGAGTCTCTGGAGGTGCGCTAGAGAAGTCTGTATGATCTTATGCCAAAATTTTCCTCAACTTCCAAGTTTTAGTGGCGGAAACACCCAAAAGAGGAGGGTCATACAGATTTTCTTGGAAACCCTAGGAGGGCCGTACGGTTTTGCAAAAGAGGAGGGATGACTGGTAGAAGATTGTATCTTGTGAAATGGGTTCTTCAAGACCCATGCTCTGAAACCATGTTTATTTTTCAATAATATAGGATGAAGCATGAAGTTCATTCCATTTTAGCATTTTACTTATACCATAGACAATTTGTTGCAGCAACCAAGATCACAAGAAGAAACACCATGCACAAGTACACAAGAAGTATCCTGGGAAACCCTTCTCAATAAGGGAACAAAACCCAACCAATCCTTTGCTATATTATTCAATAGAAATACCTTCAACACCAAAAAAAACTAGCACACAAAAGGGTTCTCACACACCCTAGAAGACTAGTGCCCAAAAGAGGTGCACACTTTTCCCAAGAAGATGTACTTGCTGAAATTTCCAAACTCACACTTAAGATATGATTCCTCAATGGGGAATTTATCTTTACTTATATTAGACTGAACCTGTAAACATAAGTGTGTATTGGTACAATAGGGCCAACCTCACTATCTCATAATATAATTAATAATTACCGGATTAATTGTCTTTTACATTAAGGTGGGGCCGACCTGTACCCTTTACATTACAATTAGGGTTATAGGTAATTCTGACTCTTGATTAATATAGCAAGGGATATCATACACCCACTAGTGCTCAACCACTAGGGTCACATCCATAGGGATGTCGATATCTCTATCTCACTGCGTCTCACAAGAGAACCACACTCACTAGTTCTCAACCACTAGGATCACGTTCACCTGTGCTCATCCACATGCACGTCCAAGTCAACAGATCTTCTTTCCCACTGCATTACACAGGAGAGTCATATGGAGTTCATCATCTCAACTCTCTTCTCAGAGGAGGCTAATACATCGTTTTCATCTCTATCTCATAATGATGCACCCAACTCATGGGAATTCACACATTCACCTTGTGCTCAACCACATGCACGTCCAACTCAACATATCTCCTTTCTCACTGCGTTACACAGGAGAATCATCTGGAGTTCTTCTCAACTCTCTATAAGGAGAAGGGATGATTTTAGGGGCTAAACTTCTCTCATGGGCTAATTTTCCAAGGTTTTTCCCAAAAACATATTCGCTATTCTAAAAATGATTCTCCCAAATTCTATAGGATAAAATTATTTTACCTTAAAAATCACCAAAAATTTATCCAAACTATATAGAATCCTTAGAAATTTGAATATTTTTGAAAAATATCTCCAAACATTTATAGTTGGCATATGAAGGATTATTAAGATTCGTCAAGGTTTCTACATTTTAAAATAAATTTCCATCCTTAAAATCATCCCCGATAAGGAGGAGGCCATCACTACGTTCCAGTTCTATCTCAGATACGAACCACACACCCATATCAAGGGCTCTCTCTAAGGTCTGTGTTCTAAAGGATGTCTCACATAGTTGTAATCATCAACAACAAATATGATCACTATGTGTATTTTAAATTAATTGGTCATCATTTGATTTATTTGGTCTTGTATGTGGATGACAGGTTGCTAATAGGGGACAACAAGGAGCATATCTAGGATGTGAAAACTCAGTTTTCCTCTAAATTTGAAATTAAGGATCTTGGTTCTGGAAATTTCATTTTGGGCATGGAAATTAAAAGAGATTGGAAAAATAGGAAACTCTGGTTAAAACAGAGAAAATATGTTGAGACGATATTGCAGAGGTTTAATATGCAGGAATGAAAACCAGGCAGGGTCCCTATTCTTGTAGGTGTAAAGTTATCTGTGGATCAATGTCTCAAGACATAGGAAGAGGAGGGGGACACGCCTCATGTTCCATATGTGAGTGCGGTTGGAAATTTGATGTATGCAATGGTTTGTACTAGACTGAACATTGCACATGCAGTGGGAGTTTTGAGCAGGTATATGTCAAAACCATAGAAGGAACATTGGACAACAATAAAGAGGGTTTTCAGGTATTTGCGTGGCACTGCTAGCTATGGATTGTGATACCAAGGAAGAATGGGATTGAACAGGGTGTTGGACATATGTGGCTTTGTGGATGCAAACTAGGTTGGAGATCTGGATCGTAGGAGATCTACAAGCGAGTATGTGTTTAACATGTTTGGAGGAGAAATAAGTTGGATGAGCAAAAGACAGTCTGTAGTGGCACTTTCAACTACAGAAGTTGAATACATGCAGCCACTCATGCAAGCAAGGAAGCAATATGGTTACAAATGTTGTGTTCAGGTATTGGGTTGGTACACCAAGCTGTAAGGATAGATTGTGACAGTCAAAGAGCAATTTTTCTGGCGAAGAACCCATGGTTGAATAAAATAAGGTGTTGCTGATGTAGGTGGACACTTTGAAGAATGTTGCAAATTCATTAACAAAATTTGTGAGCTCTAAGAAGTTCTCTTGGTGTAGAGGATCTATGGGAATTGCTGCCTTGGATTGTTGACTATGTAACCCTATAACCCCCTATATGAAAAGAAAACAACAAGTGGGAGAATGTTGGGTTTGTGTTATATTCTTTGCATGGTGATAATTAGTGTCCATTTTTGGGTGGTCCTCGATTTTTCGTGTCCATTTATGTGTGGTTTTTCGGCACATGGTTTTTCACCAATGGTTTTCTATTTTCGATTAAGGAATTAGGGTTGTTGACTAATCTAGATCATTGGATTAGAATTTTGGATGCCATTGGATCCTATATATATATATATATATATTGTATTGTAAACAATGTATGTAGTGAATAAATATAGAATATGCTGGTTTTCCCGGTTTGGATTTCCAGGGGAAAAATCTCCGTGTAATGTGTGTATTTTCCATTGTATGTTTTCTGTTTTTTTATTGAAAATATGTTTGCAGTAAAATATTGTACAAGGTTTAAATATACAATTATTACGTGCTTAGTATGAAATAAGAGATATATTCAACATTAAATGCAAACTAGCACTAATAATTTACAAGCTTAATTGATATGTAATAATGAAATTCACATAAACTTGTAAGAATGTATGGTGAGTCCTCCTAGGGTTTCACCAAGAGAATCTCCCAATAAAATATAAATACAATTAACAACTAGGAGATCTATTTTACAACCATATATGTTAGACAAACTTGAGAAATAATCTAGAAATGAAATATAGAATATGAGAGGTTGGAATACACCTTTGAAGCACCAAACCCTAGCCTTTGGGGTTCCACCAAATTTGATTTCTAATGCTACAAACTAATTTATAGATTTGAAGAACTCCTTAAATCAGCCCACAAGATGTTGAAACAGTCCTTAAAACACAATGAGGGAGGGCATATTTTTCTTTATAGGGTTATAGATTAACAATGAAACATAAACCCTTGTATAATATGTTTAGAAAGTAAGATATAACATTAATCAATCACTAGAAAATAAATGAATATTTTTTTATGTTTTTGTTTTTTATATTTTTTTGGATTTTTGGATTTTATAAAGAAGGCAAGAAAATGGTTTTTATTTTATAATTTTGGTGGTTGGTTGTTGGGATTTAGATTGAGTGCCTTGTCTCCACCTAGGGCTTTATAGGGTCAATAAGCATGCCCCTCTAAGAATTGGTTATCCAAGGATTATGGATTAGAATCAGAGACTAGAACCTTAAGGAAAAATAGTCTCTTGTCTAATCAAGACAATTCATGAAAACCGAGGCCCTATAAGAAGTGTTTCCACAAGGGAATAACCTTCACCAACAAGATCAATCATAACTTGAATATAATGATTAAAACTATTTCCAAGGAACCACAAGGAAAACAAAGAAATGGATTAAATACTTACCCAGGTTAACAAGAGAATAAGGAAGAATCCAACCGTAGAACATATCCTCTCCAAGTAGTTAAGTAACTCCTAAAATGGATCTATATTTCTATATTTGTAGTAGAATTGAACATTTACAATAATATATTTTATGCACCAAGAAAAATAACTGATACCAAAAGCTCCAAGCAAGATCCTCTATTAAATGGATTGTAAAATGATCTCCAACAATTCACAACAATTTGGAATGAGAGGAGATCCTCTATTTATAGAGGAGGATTCTACATCCTTCTAATTAGTTATTAATTCTTTTTCCTTAAATTTAGCCTAGGAGGCTTGTCATCCACACAAAGAAGGAGACTAAGTCAATACAAATTAAAATGATTCCACATGTACATAAAACCATTATGCAAGAGGAACATCGTACAAAAAAGGGGTCAATTTTCTCTCCAAGGACAACATTCAATAAAAGGAGTGTTGTGGAGGCATAAAAACAAGGTAGGGTAGACTCCCAAGCAAGAAAGGCTCCAAATTTCATCTCCTCCAAGTGGAACAACCTCATGAAAAGATGGAGAATAACCTCTAAAGTGGACGACCTCCTCATAATGTGCTCAATGAATAATTAAGAGTAATATTTAAGGCAAGATCAAGCCCTCAAATTAAGCGAAGATTCTCCACAAGGCAAGGAAACTCAATCTCCAAGTAAAATCATGTCCCAAAACATCCACATGGCTACCATAAACCCCACACGTCTGGGCCAAACCTCAAATAAAATGGAAAACACCTACAAAATGATGAAAGAAGATGAACATTCTAGGATATCCAATGTGGCATATGTAGAGGGTGTCCATGTGTGCAATAATATCCCAAATATGCCTCAAAGGATGCATCCAATGCCTCAAAATATGTGTACTGCCTCAAGCATTGTGACATTTTATTAAGATATGTGAAATTGAGTGAACATATGTAGAATCATCTATTATAGTAGATGGCCAAAGCGTGATTAATACATAAGAAAGGGATCCATTCTTAGGAATACAATAAGTGTGCTATACATAAGTGTGACAACCTTTACAAAGAACAATACATTTACATCATAAAAAAAGGGGTAAGAGACCATGCAGCTCCCCTAGATCATGTTTCCAAGTAGATCCACCCCAATATGGTTTCAAACCTAACCCAGATCATAAATGACCGACATGGTGAGAGGTACTAGCACCAACGGGAAATTGATCATAGCCATAAAAGAAAAATCCAATATTGAGATGGGGATTAAAATGATGGGACATGATTGACCACATGGGGACTAGAGATACCACATAATCCCCTTACCAATACATAGAACATCTAAGCATGGTCCAATACAATACATGAGTGAAAATACAACCACACTTTTGGCTCATCATGCTACAATAAGGCACAAAATTTGCTCATATAATGGTCCAAATCTAGTGAAAAAATGTAGGGTATACTGAGGTGAGTCTGAGGTGTAATATACCCCAAGGTACCTAGTACAATATAGCAAGTGTGAATAAAGGATTTGACATCAAACACTCATATAATTGATCTATCAGGGGTCAATGAGGTAAACCCACTGTTAATTGCGATGAATCCTATGATTGATGACCAGAAGCTCCAAGGTACTATTTGGTTTCTAGATCTACTTCCTAATAATGAGATAATATCGATAGGAAGATATTCGTCGAAGGAGGGAATTAATGCATCCCCCATCAAAAAATTGTAATCGACAGATTATGTAAAGAGATAAATCACCAATTACAACTAACACATGGATGGTCGACATGAAAGGTCAACAAGACTGCAAAATGGATGACTCAGGATTACACTTCCTTTGAACATAGAACATGACATAAGGATGACTTGTAAACACAGAATCAAGATGACCAATGATATAGTCTAGAAATGCATGAGGCATTGAAGCATTTTTCATAGTGACTATGATCTGGGTGGCTATTGGTGGCCACCCACCTGTTCCAACTGGTTCCTCTTGACAATTTTTAGTTCAACACGTTCTTTTGTACTTATTTGTAATTGCGGGTTCTACACTTTTGGGGCTGTCTGAATCCATAAAAATATTCCAGGTGGATACTGGTGGCATCCCACTTAATCCAACGAGCTTATTTTGTATGTTTTCATTTAAACACATCTTGTTGTACTTCCAGGTTCGTTTTGGGGCCCTGTTGGCAGCAATAATGTAATTGTTATTTTTATTATATCAATTAAATGATCTACATAGCTGCCTACACAGGGTCATGAAATTTTATTACTCTTCATGAGCAGTTTCCGAAACGACAGTTGTAAATCGTCGCTTCTCCCTATTGTCTTTTCAAACTTTGTTTTCATGACTGCAAGCATGAAAACTTGCGACTGGGATTACCATTATGTTTTTAAAATTTCATTAAAGGAAAATTGCTCATACTGTTTATTACAGAATTTTGATTTCTTGCTATGAAGATGTTGCTCTCTTTGTTTTGACCCTTTCATTTCCAACCATGCTTAAGAGGTTGATGGTTTCATGAACAAATGACCCCCACCATTTAATTTTTGTATGGTTTTGGTTTGATTCTTAGCTACGT
>SNQJ01S0176520.1:0-15314 GCA_010110895.2 Picea sitchensis | reverse complement strand
TGAAAATGTCTCCTTGGTATATATAGGAGACTAGGAGGTATAATTACAACTAATGGCCTAAAGTTGACATAAATAAAATAACATTACTAATATAATATGCCCCAATTAAGGGGTAATGAGCCAATATTAGGGCTTAACAATACATCATAACAACCACAGATTATTTCACTAGATGGTCCAAGGCTGCCCCATTAAAAGCTGTAAATACCAGCCAGGTAATATCCTTCTTGAGTTCAAATATTATCACTCGTTTCGGTATTCCTGAATGCCTAGTATTTGACAATGCTTCCTATTTTTCATCTCTTGAAATGAGTGATTTCGCTCTAGAAAAAGGAATAAAATTAAAATACTCTGCCAGTTATTACCCTCAAGGCAATGGTTTGGCGGAATCAACTAATAAAAACCTGATCAAAATCATCAAGAGAACGGTCTCCGAAAACCACAAAAACTGGCATAATGTACTATTTAATGCAATATGGGATGATAGGGTAACTCCTAAAACTGTTGTTGGTAATTCTCCCTTTTTTCTCGTTTACGGCAGGGAAGCGATTCTCCCACCGCATGTCCTTCTTCCATCTCTGCAGTTATCACAGAAGGTGCAAGAAGAAAACTATCCTCCCTTGGAGAGTCGGATTAACGCTTTGCTAAAGTTAGAGGAAGTAAGGGCTCAAGCAAAACAAAAAATGGATCAACATCAACTCATTGTCAAACATTGGTTTAATTCCAATTTTGCCTCTGACAGAAATTTTGAGGTAGGCGATCTTGTCCTTAAGTGAGAAAATCCTCATGAGGGGAAAGGAGAACATACTAAGTTTCAAAACCTGTGGTTAGGACCATTTTTAATCGCTGAAAAACTAGGTCCCAGTTCCTTTTGCCTACAAAATTTAGAGGGACAACTAGACACCTTCCTGGTGAATGGCCAAGCTCTTAAAAAATACTTTACCTGATGAGTCTCCCATACTTTTCCTTGCTGTTTTTTTTTCTTTTCTAGTTTGTTTTTGTTTTCATTTCTTCTTATCGGTCTTTCTTTTTGAAACACACATGCCTGCACCATGGGCTAGCTCAGACAAAGAAAACATAAGACTTCCCCTCGAAAATAACTGCTAAAAGTTGTCAGAACATTAAGTGTTGTATTTCTCTGAAATTGTAGCCTGGTTAAAGATGACTTTTTGTTTGAAAAGCATTTTCTCGTTTTCAATCTGCACTTGAAAGTATTCATGACCATCTTTAAAAATATTTTTACGTTGTCCCTGTTCTTTAAGAGAGCAACTCAATGATGTCTCCCTGTTCTTGAAAGTCGATTTTATTAATGAACTATTTTTGGATCTGGATGAAGGACAACACGAAAAAATTAAAGGCCTGTGGAAATATTAAGATGTGTTAAAAAACTGGAATTTTCAACGTCACCCCGCTCTATTCAATATCTCTAAAACTATATCAGAATGTGAATAAACTCTGAGAGAGATATGAGAAGTGTTTGTAAACCTACCGGTACACTGAACAGGTCTACTGGCAGCGGGTAAATGCATGCATGACACCAAGATAACTTCGCCGGGGTACTGAACAGGGCTCTGGTAGCGAAGCAATGTTAGGTAAAAGAAAATTCTCAGATATGAATTTTGTTTTGGTCCTAAGCGTCCTTCATTCTGATATGAAATTTCTTGACAGGATACAGACATATGAGTGGGTTAATTGACATCCCTGTCGAGGCTATGAACGCCTGCTGGAAGCAGTGGCCCTGTCAACAATATTAGAGACATTAACTTAAACGTCGTGACTTTCTTTTGCCAAGTTTGACACCAGTTTCGTTTCTTTAAAAATAAAAGTTATCTGAAACTGGACTGCGTCATGATTATTTGAGATGTTCAAATGACTTTTCAGTTGTTCTTCGATTTGAAGTTTTTCATATTTTTCTGAACTCGTTCATGTAACAGAGATAACTGCTTCTCCCAGCATGTCACCATTGTTCGCAACAATAATGTAATTGTTATTTTTATTATATCAATTAAATGATCTACATAGCTGCCTACACAGGGTCATGAAATTTTATTACTCTTCATGAGCAGTTTCCGAAATGACAGTTATAAATCGTCGCTTCTCCCTATTGTCTTTTCAAACTTTGTTTTCATGACTGCAAGCATGAAAACTTGCGACTGTGATTACCATTATGTTTTTAAAATTTCATTAAAGGCAAATTGCTCATATGGTTTATTACAGAATTTTGATTTCTTACTATGAAGATGTTGCTCTCTTTGTTTTGACCCTTTCATTTCCAACCATGCTTAAGAGGTTGATGGTTTCATGAACAAATGACCCCCACCATTTAATTTTTGTATGGTTTTGGGTTGATTCTTAGCTACGTTTCTTTTACAAAACTTTTGATTATTCGATTTTGACTTACCCAACTTTGTAATCAAACCCATGATGCATGCACTTATGTTTGTTTTAAGTGTTTTGGTCCTAGCTCGTACTCAATGCCAAGGTGGCATACGATTTGCAAACTGCCATTACTTCTTAGGATGGCCTCGGGTTTCACAAACCTCTTCGCATGCATTTTAATTAAACACCCTTCCCATCGTATGAGTCTTTACAACATTTATGTTGGGCTCAGGATTATGTCTCTTTTTCATTTTCACGAACCCTACCTGTATACTGTGTTTGTTTGATTACCCTCCCGTCCAGTATGTCTCCTATCGTAAGAATTGAACCAAACGGTATCAAAACCCTGCTCTCATACGACGATGCTAGAGAAGATTTGGAAAGAAATGGCTGGCATGTTTTCATCAGGAAGTTTCAAGGTTTTAATTTATAGGTTGCCCAAGAATTCGCCTTATCCTTTGATGGTTGTAGAGCGAAATTTGGTGATGTGCAACTGGAGGTTACTGAGGAGTTTCTGAGTCAAGCTACAGGGTTACTAGTGAGCGGTAAAAAATGGTTTAAAAACGCGAAAGTGGAGGAAGTCCCTTGGACCCTGTTGTTTACATCTCAGAAAATAACAAGCTGTGATAGAGGTATTCCAATTTCATTCCTAAAAGCTCGGTGGCATGATTTACTCGCTGTGGTAAAGCAATTTGTTACCTGTGAGGGGCATTTCGGGCTTGTATTTTTGTACCATTTACGCCTGCTTATGAGTTTTATGGGTTTCCCTTTGAATATGCCATATTACTTACTTAGAAGTCTTTATAAAATGGGGAAAAGATATAAGAAACAGAGGTTAGATTCTAGTCTTTTTCATCACAACCTGATTAAAATCCTGCTCATACATCAGTTAAAGTCGCAAAATGACTGTTGGGATTCGTTTCTAACCCAAAATGGTTATGGTAACCCTGAATTGGGAGAAGTAGATAAACTCGTTCTTGAGGAAACCCTTGTCCACCCGACGACATCTCTTTCACCTCCCCAAACTTGTGTCTCTTTCCCTAACAACGAACCCTTGATCGATCATAAGGTAATTCAATAGGCTAGTCAACAGATTACATATCCAAAGTACTGTGTGAAAATTGTAAAGAAACCTACAGGGAAGAGGTTTAAGAGTAATATTGATATCAATTTTAAAAACAAAAGAGCTGGCAGGCTAATTTCATAGAGTCTTCGTAATAAGACGAATTCTCATGCCAATGCGATCAACATGATCAAGGTTAACGAAAGCTCAGACTCAGAAATCGACAAATTCCTTGCAGAGGAAGACCCTTTTTCATTCAGGCCACACCCTGACCGACCCTATAACTTTGTCGATAATTTGCCTCCCTGTTTGAAAGACAATCCAGAGTTTCCTGGTGTCAAGCTTTGCAATAAATCTACTATCCGTATGGAGGGCTCTCCAGTCCATGATCTTGTTTGTCCTGATGCAAACGCCACACAGTTATAGTGTGAGGTCTGTTTATCGTGGATTGAAAGATATTATACGGATATCCCGGTTTTGCAGTCACGGGTTAAGGTTTTAAAAGAGCATATCGATGTTCTAACAAACGAAAACCACATGCTTGAATCTATCCTCTAGGGGAAAGAAAAACGTATTAAAACCATAGGTCATGTGATATTTAAAAACGTTGAGGCTGCTACAACCATTGTAAACTCCAAGGTTTCATGATATGATTTGATTGCATGTTTACAGGTATGATCTCTTAGGTTAATAGCATGTTTGATTTCATTCTTAAGTTAGATTATTTGGTTTGCTGGATAAGATATTTTTCATTATTAAATTAGTTTGTTTTATTTATTAAATAAAATGAGATTTCATTTACTATTATAACTAGCTATAGAATCGTAAGATTCTGTAGCCAGTTATATCAATTCGAATTGTGTAAATTAATGACAGAAAAGGTATCTAAAATCTTTCTATTTTCTTTCTATTCCAAGATATTCAGGGATCCATGATGTCAAGAATGATTTGAGGCACTCTTCAGGCCTTCTAGTCATATCTATGATGTATTTTCAATGGACAGAAACAAACTGTTGTTAGTTTTTCTTAGGATTTAGTAGGATCAGGGTGGTTGCATCCCCCTTTATTTTTGAAACAAATTTGATCTCAGGAAAATAAACAGTTATATTTCCTGAGGCCTTTATAAACCTATCATTTTGTAAATAGTGGATCATCTCGGTCTGGGATCGGAGTATGGACAATTACACGCAGACTTGAATGAAACATAATGCATATTACAACTTTATCTTTTGTGTATCATGTTTTAGTTTAGGTTTTGTTTATTTCAATGTGATAATAGACGATGATATCCTTTGTCTTCATGATTTATTATAACTTGAGATAATTCTTTTATTACATGCTGTCCATATCTTATGTTTCAGATATAATACAGAGTGATCATCGACTCAATTTAAATTATGAGATTTATCTCTAATTTTTGTTGAATGTTTAAATACAAGTTCTTATAGCGAGGCTTATCTCATTGTAGTTACTTGTAAATCATAAGATCACTGTGACTATGTCCATTATATGTTCTGTTATCAAAACTCAATCTCCAACATATTGTTTCACATTTATTCGTAGCAATCTTAAGATTTGTTGCAGGTTTACTTCTTGGATAAAGGTGGCTGGATATTCTCTATTGTACAGACGGTGGATGCATTAATAGGTTAGTCTGTTATTTTATTTCATTTGCTTGATTATTATAGAATTTTTTACATATAGAATGATTTCCATTATCTATATCTTTCTGTTTTATCAAGTAGTTTAACATATGATTTTATGAATGCATATATACAAGAAAACAAATAAAAAATTAATAGTATTTTTGCTTACTTTATTACTGTTGTTAAAAGAACCAATTTACCTTCGATTTTTATGAGTTTAGATTAAAACTCATGATTTGTATATATTGTATATATATGATAAATAGAACTATTATATAAATATTACTTAGATAAATTGTATATATATATATATATATATATATATTTAGATGTACATGTATATTTCAGTGATTATTAGTTAGTAAGTTATTATATTTCTTTTAGTTGTTTTTTCTCTTCCCTTAGGACTTTAGATTGGCCAATAGAGCCATTAAAACCGTCAGGGTGAGTCAATCCAAACGACTTGGGTTAATTAGACAACCCCGGACCAGACTCACTCTTCCAGTTGACGAGCGATCAATTTCGCCCATCAACAGGCCCTAAACAAATTGTTTTTGGCTCGCCACAGTCAAATTGTAGACGAAGTCAGAGTTTGATGACGTAATGTGTAGTTCTCAAAAATACCTTTCCAATGGGATATAACGTGCCTAAAAGGAAATTAGTATGCAAAAGTTACGACCTCAGGAAGTTGAGGTACCAACTTACCCATAGGGGCCCACATAAATTTTGGTGTTTCATCTCCTAGGTTAGGTTTTTGGATGTATAGGGTTTTGGCATTCATGAGTAATGTTAAAAAGGCCTTTGGAGCCTCATTGTAATCATTCTTCTTAGACAAATGGATGTAGCAACCACTTCTCTTCTCAGAGATAGCTACTACCATTCAATCAAGTGTTTCAGTTCTGCAGTTTTACAGTTTCAACCTATTTCATTTATTCAATAGAAGATATTGTTCACTGGATATTTGTGTTGTTCTTCATATCTCTGTTTTTATTGTATTCAGTATGTTAATTGGTTTGTTCTGCTCTTAAATCCATATCAATAGTATCAAAGCGGTCTGCTCTTCATTTTTTTTTCTTCGTGCATGACCCATACAAGATCGGGGTACAAGAAATTGGGACTCGAACCAATCGATCCGTTGCAATATCGGTTGCACTGAGCCCGACAACAACCCATGGGAGATGAAAAGAAAGATTATGGAGTAGGATATCCTTTTAAAATGTTGCTCAAGGAATCCCTTGTGCGAAAAATGAACGAAATGATGGACAACTTTGCGCAGATCCTTAGGCGGCTTCCCACAAGAGAAGTATCTTCATCAAGCGGCCATGCAACCCCCTTAAAGGTACATGTAAATTTTGGTATTCCATTATTTGAAGGACTGATAGATGCAGATGCTGTAGATAAATGGTTGATTCTATTCGAAGGGTAATTTTTGGTCCACAATTTTTCCGATAGGGAAAAGATTACTTTTGCACTCCTCAAGGGTGTCCCCCATGTTAAGGACTGGTGGGACACTTAATCTGAGCAAAGGGCCATAGAGGAGTCTATAATATTTATGGTTTCCCCTACATGGGATTCCTTTCGGGATGCCATTAAAGAACAATACTACCATGTTGGAAGCTACGAGGACCAGTACACCAGATGGACCACCCTGCGTCAAGAAAGGGACCAGATAGTACCATATTTCACCAATATTTTCCATACCCTGTGCACCAAATTGGGTATCAAATACTTTGAGCAACATCCGGTGCTAAAATAATGTGGTTGTTTGCATAGATAAATTCAAATAGAAATGGAGTTTCTAGACATCGCCTCATTGGGTGCATCTTATAGATATGCTATTAAGATCGAGCATAAATTTAAGTAGAAGAGGCGAGATTTTGGATCCGCAAACTCTTCACAACCGAAGTAGGGAAAAGGAGGCCCCAACCCATAGAACAAGGGACAGATAAAATATATCCACTCTTAGGACAACCAGTCCAAGCTGCAACACAAGAAGGACAATGTGAAGACGAAGAAGGACACGTGAAAATGGTGTGAACCATAAAGTCCCTTGGCACAACATTGAATAATTCCGCTCCAAGCAATCACTCGTGGCCGAGCTGAAGGATTCCAAGTCAGAGGCCGATTATGATTCTGAATAAAATCCCGAAGGAGAGAAGCAGATTATTGATGATGAACCCAGTACCACTTTCGCTACCACTAGAGTCCATCCAAGTGAATCAGAAGAACCAAAGGAAGGGGAACGCCTCTTTCACTCACAGATGTGGGTAAAGGGGGCTCCACATAATTTCATTGTCTATAGTGGTAGTCAGAAGAACCTGATCTTAGCAGAGGTCGTCAAGCAGATGGACCTGTCGACGACACCGCACCCACATCCCTACACCATCGGCTAGCTTCTCCAAGGAAGAGATCTTTGTGTCAGCGAACAATGTCATCTGCCCTACGACATCAAGCCTTTCAAAGATCAGGTATCGTGTGATACTTCTCCCCTTGAAGTTTGCGATGTTGTTTTAGGACAACCATATTTGTGGAAGCGTCATGTTGTGTATGAGTCTAGACACCGCAATTTTATTATTACTTTGGGTAGACAATTGTATAGGATACCAGAGGTAGCGCCGCCTACCGCTATTTCTTTAATCTCTGCTAAGCAATGCAGTAAGGTCATTTCACAGACCAGGAAGTTCATATTCTTTGTGATCCGTGCTCATAGTAAGAAGAAAGTTGCCACCAAATCCATGGCCTCTACACAGAGCCTCTCTTTGCAGTAGAAGAAAGTGGACGAGATCGTGGAAGAGTACATAGACATCTTCTCCTCACCCACTGGGGCACCAACGCACTGCCAAGTCAAGCATCCAATTGATCTAACCTCCGGTGCAAATCTTCCTAATAGACTAGTCTATCATCGCTTGCTGATGGAAAATGACAAAATCAAGCATCAAATCCAAGATCTTCTTCAAAAGGGGCGCATCATACCCAAATCCTCCCTTTGTGGAAGCCCGATTATACTGGTGCAGAAGAAGGATGGGACCCAATGACTCTATATTGATTACAAATCATTAAACAAAATCACAATCAGAAACTGGTACCCAATTTCTAGGCGAGAAAACCCCCCCCTATGACTACACCAGGGTTCAAAATGTAGGAAGATCGATTAACTGTCTAAAAGTCAATTAATTCTCTATACTACCCCAAACATACCAAAAATCATATGAAGAAAGCAAGGAAAAGAAGATCGGGTAACTATACCTCTAATCCCACATCTGGTGATGAACTCCTCATGCTTGGAAGTTCCCCTGACTGCATGCCTCCTCCCAGGGATGACCTGCATCCAAAGATTGACAAACAAAAAACTACAAGCATTCCATTCCATATATAAGTTAGGGTTATATGTTAGAATGTTAAACATAAATCAACAAAAGTATTCGAGACACCATCATTTGGGATAGGAAAATGTAATTCTTTTATTAATAACACAATGATTATACCTTTACAGTCAAAGTTGGCTGTCGTTCCACGAACCTGGTCTGGGATCCTCTTGACCAAGCTCCAAGTGGACCTTGTATTAACTTCTCCTTGCAACCTTCTGATCTCTTCTCGGGAAGTGAATGGGTTAAATGGAGGGAGAAGGGGCTAATGAGGGAATGCTGAGGCAATTCTCACAAAAAGGGCTGCAATATCTTTGGCAAGGAGCGGAAGTGAAATCGGGCAGAGTTTCACTATTCTTATGGTTAGATGTGAAAGGATACCCCAAAAAATCCTTTTATATGAAAAAAGGATGGTTATTCGGTTGGGTGACGAGCTATGGCAGGTGGATTAGTTGGGAAACTACCCAATAGCCTGTAATCTCAACGAATTCCTTGCAACTTTTTATTTTTTTCACTTTTGAAAGTATATGCACTCTGTAATGGTGCAACATGCATATGTATGCGAGATGTAGTGGTGAAACAAGAGTATGTAGGCGGGTAGTAATGGTACAAATCATGTACATATTCAAAAAAATGGTTTTTAATAAGAGCAACACATCAGTGCTTTGGAAAAAAATGCAAGTAAGAGGGCCAAGGCCATGTATGCATGTGTAGAGCAATTTAGGGTTATAAAACCAATTCCTAGGTTTGATGACCTTCTTGAACAATTCAAGGGGAAAACGTTCTTCAATAAGATTGACCTAAAGTCTGGCTACCACCAGGTTCCCATCGAACCTACCCAGTCTATGAAGAATTAACATTCAAGTCTAAAGAAAGTCTCTTTGAATGCTTAGTCATGCGCCCTTTGGCTTAACAAATTTCAAATCTAAAGAAAGTCTCTTTGAATGCTTAGTCATGCCCTTTGGCTTAACAAATGCACCAACCAATTTCATGAGGTTGATGGATGATGTATTGAGACCCTTCACCAACTCTTTTTTGGTGGTATATTTGGATGACATCCTCATCTTCAGCATAACTTGGGAGAAGCACATGTGGCCTATGCAATAGGTTTTGAGCACTTTGCGGCAACACAAGCTATATGCCAACTTGGAAAAATGTTCCTTTGGGATGAACATGGTCCAATACTTGGGCTACAATGTTGATGAGCATGGGGTACATGTTGATCCTGCTAAGATCTGAGTCATATGTGTCTGGCCAACCTCGACCACACTAACTGAGCTTCGAAGATTCTTGGGACTGACCAACTTATACCGATGGTTCGTATTGGGATTCTCCCATATTGCATGGGCCTTGAGTCACATGACCAAGGGCGGTGGCAGGGAAAATTTCGTGTGGGGCAAGGAATAACAATGAGCATTTGATGATCTGAAGCATCACTCGTGCTCAACTTTAGTACTCTTATTTCCCAATATTCAACAACCGTTCGAGATTGAGACTGATGCATCTGACTATGCCATAGGAATAATTATCACTCAGCATGGTCATCCAATGGAATACCATAGTGAGACACTCTCAGATACTGTCCAAAAATACCCCACCTATGAGAAGGAAATGCATTCCATTGTATAAGCTTGTTGTCAATGGAAACATTACATTATGGGAAAGGAGACAATCATCCACACTTATCACAAGCCTTTGTAGTTCATATAGACACAGGGGAAGTTGTAGAACGACCGCCATCAGAAGTGGTCCACCTACTTGCAACAGTTCCATATCAACATCAAGTATAATATGGGGAGCACAAATCATGTTGCTGATTGCCTCATTCTACTTCCCGTGGCTGCACTCACCACTATGCTCCATTCTTATGGACACGAGGCATCTGAGTGGCCCCAAATTTATAAGAAAGATCCAGAATTCACCACCACCTATCAGGTCTTGGGTACAAGCGTGACTGTCACCGATTTTCACAGTTAGGACAGGTTTTTATGCCATTTGGGCCATCTCTGTGTTCTTGCAAGCGAGAATGCAAAGATGATTTGGGAAGCCCACTATAGTCGGATGGAAAGACATTTTGGCGTGGATAAAACTGTGGCCATTCTCCAGAAACATTTTTATTGGCCAAAACTTCGATAGGACGTCAACAAGTATATTAGATCTTGCACTGCATGTGCCATCTTGATAGTTTTTAATTCAACACGTTCTTCTATACTTCTTTGTAATTGTGGGTTCTACACTTCTGAGGTTGTCTGAAGCCCTACACATATTCCAGGTGGATACTGGTGGCCTCCCACTTAATCCAACTGGATTATTTTGTATGTTTTCATGTAAGCACATCTTGCTGTACTTCTAGGGCTATTTTGGGGCCCTAAACAATTTTTTTTTGGCTCTCCATAGTTAAATTGTAGATAGAGTTAGATTTTGAAAGTGTAATGTGTAGTTCTCGAAAATACCTTTCCAACGGGCTATCACACACCTAAAACAAAGGTCGTATGCAAAAGTTATGACCTCGAGAAGTTGAGGTACAAACTTACCCACAGGGGCCCACATAACTTTTGGTGTTTCATCTCCTAGGGTTAGGTTTTTGGATGTCTAGGGTTTTAGAATTCATGAGTAATGTTAAAATTGCCTCTGGAGCCTCATTGTAATCATTCTTCTCAGCCGAATTCACGTAGCAGCCACATCTCTTCTCAGAGATAGCTACCACCATTCGAGCAAGTGTTTCAGTTCTGTAGTTTTACAGTTTCAACCTATTTCATTTATTCAATAGAAGATATTGTTCACTGGATATCCGTGTTTTTCTTCAAATCGCTGTGTTTATTGTATTCAATCTGTTAATTAGTTTGTTCCTCTCCTAAATCCGGATCATACTAGAAGAGTAACCAATTAGAGGAGTAAATGACACATAATCATGGTAAAAATCCTTGGTAAGATAAATCCCAATTGTAAGAAAAATATGAAAATAGGTGCCATGTTCAAGGGTGGAAAAAACTGAAAGCTACCACTTAACTGAATACATATTGAGGCTATCCCCCCCTATTTGTTTTTGAATTTTTAGTTTCAATTTCATGTTTTTACAAGCACTTAAAACAGATAAAAGTATGCATGGAAGAGAAAAATGAGTGGCACAATGGAATACAACTATGTTCCAAGTGCATGGAACAAACCTATGAAAAGCAATGCATAAAAAGTACCAGGAAAGTTATGTCCAATCATAGAAGTTTTCACCATGGATAAAGGTCACAAAACAAAGGCAAATTTATGGGAAAAAAGAGATCAAGAGTGACGGAAATGGCGTTAAGTGGGATCAAAGTGAAAAACAACATAGCGATATGCACTAGGAGATAAACAACAATAATCATATGCAACCATAAATAAACATAAATGATGTCGGGAACCCCTTAAAGACATGGCCAAAAAAATATTAAGAGAGGAAAATGAGGTCTCAAAATTTAGTCATATCATATCTAAATGTGGGTTGCTAGGCCTATGCACAATCACAACATGGGCACCAAATGGAAAAGGGAATTCTAGCTAAGGTGCCCATGAAAGGTAGTCACTACTGTGCAAGTTATGTCGTGCAATAAAGAGAAGGGATAATGTTGCAACCTCACGAGATCAAACCTAAGCCAAAATCATGGAAAAAATGATGGTTGATAATGAAAAATCAGATTGTAGGGAAGAACCTATCTCTATATGCCAGTTCAGAACATGTACTTCATGGTTCAATGGATGATCACCATATAAAGGTACTAAAGAAAATGTCTCCAAAGTTCTATATACATGATCAACAACAATAGTCCAGAAGTTAATAAATACAATATAAATCTTTGATAACAACTCATGTTGTGTAATAAAAAACTTTGAAAACAAAAAATTAAAAACACAATATGGTACAAAGAACTACACACTTGACGACTTACACATAATAATTTTTCAAGTACAACCCATTATAAGGATCAAGACATAAATTCCTTCCATAATCTATGAAATCATGGGCCCCTATTGACAACATATGACACACCATACTAGGGCCATACCACATAGGTTTGAATTTACACAATCTTAAACTATCATGATTCCAATCATTAACTAGAACCAAGTCATTGTCAGGAACAACTCGAGGACAAACACTATGAGCAATATCACTAACTATCGTAGCTCCTTGATGATGTCCATCAAGACATGGGAAAGGTATGATATATTCTTCTTTGGCATGGATTGGAGTGGAGAATTCATTGGAAAATTCTAAAAAATGAATCTTTGACTCAATTTGGTTGAGGCCTAACATTTCACTAGATGACCCAAAAAATAACCCCTATCCTGAAACAAGACTATTTATGTCAACCTCCACTTGCTCCATTTCATGAATAAATGATGATCGATGATGCATATGATCCTCCCATGGTTTATTGAACATGGCATGACTTCTAAGATAGCCTCATTTGAAGGAAACTCAATATTTGGGAAATTAAAGGGAACTTGGAGGATTGATGACCCACAAGGGTGAAGTGTACTAATCATATTACACATCCAGTGGAGATTTTGATCAATTTCAACTAATTCCAATTGGATTGTTTGATAGGAAATATCTACTACACTCAACAATATACTCGCTCCAAATGAATATACTTCAAAAGGATTAGGTACTACCTAAGGATCCTATTGAATAGCTAACACGTCAGACAAAGCCAATCTAGAAGTTGAGGAACTACCCTATGATTCAATAGCACCCAAAGAGATCATACATATAGGAGATATATTAGAATAAGTGAATAGTGGAGGAAGGGTAAATATACCCATAAAAAATGAATCCTTGAACACACCCACACAAACACTATTGTACCCACTTATGGAACCATTAACAAATAGAATTCTTGTACCGATGTTAGCTCTAGAATATGATATACAATAGGCCAATTGATCGATAGTGACCACTTTCCCTTCATGAGGAAAGTGAATAATGCTAAATACCGATGACACTACAACTGTAATAACATAGAACCAACTATTCCCTAAAAAATGATTGTAATCTAGTGCAGCATCAACTACTTCGACTTCAATAGAAACAATCTTCCCACCTAACTCAATAAAAAAGGTCAAATTCATTCCATGAGGTTTGAATGTATGAACATAAAATTCCTTTAGCATGGTGTTCAAATGTAAGAGCTTTGGAGAACCTATGGCCCTCCAACATGACAAGGACATGATGCAATTGGAGGCTCCTTCATCAACAATAGTCTTGAAGATATTAATCCTATGTGAAACCACTTGAATTTGAAAAGTGATTTGGTGGGGGAGCCTAATCTGACTTTGGTTGATATCAAATATAATTAAATGATTTTATGAGGGATAAAATCCACCTATGGAAAACAATAATTCTTTCCTCTATATTGGGAAGCTTTGGAGGACTTCAAGGGTAGACATGGCACATGGTGACTGGGATAAATCTTCCACAATACTGTAATTATGGGAAGCCCGTGCATTGGGATTATGTGTCGACCTTTGTAGAACACCCTTAGGTCGGAGAAGTACTGTGTCAAATGATGGATTCTCTATTGGAGAGGGCCACCGGGAGGAGATGGGGATTGATCCTTATCCAAAGGATCACCCTCAGGGTTCTCATAATTACAAGCTCAGATTTAAAAATTAATTGTATGATCACTAATGTAGAAATTTTCATTCAAGTTGCTGCCCCCTTGCTAGGGGTTACTTGATGTGCCCCCTTGTGGAGGTGCAAGATTTGATGCAACCGTTTTCTATTGTTGCGGTGGGAACAATTTTGTTACAACAATGGGGTGTTGGGGAGCTCCTTTTTGAGCTAAAAATATATGAATGCCATCCATATGAGGACACTTGTAAGTAAGATGGTATCCAATACAAATATTGTAGGGAAACTTCAATTTATTCCTACCTTTCATGCCTATCACATTATCATTTTGAGGTTGAGAAGTCCCTTGCCTAGGATTATAATTTTTCTTCTTATTATTTTTCTTTCCTCCAAGTTGCTAAGAGTTCATCGCTTGTGTGGATTGGACTGAATGAACCTCATAGGTCTTAGCAAGAACTGTAGCACTTTGTATTGTTGGCATAGTTGTGGTTGTATTCTTGGATATGGATATTTGACTCATCTGTCCACTTAATTGGCCAATTGAAGCATGTGTTATTGAACCAAACACATGATCAACATGCAATCCCAGATTAGGTTTGAATGGACAACAACCTTAGAGAACATGTAATTATATTGTACAACATGCTAGATTGAGAGTATATCATATCTAACTACTAAGAACATATAATTATCTACTCCTAAGTAATTTCCCCTGACATAGCTACATCCTTAGCAATTAGTGGTAGTAATGATGTAACAAATCAATTTGCTAGTAATTTATCTAGAATCTCAGGTTTTATGAGCTGATGCAACCATCTCCATTCACGAATATGATTTGAGATATGTGTGGTGGTGCTTTTATGCAATGATGTCAAAATCTCAGTTCCAGTCTCATACCAAATTTTCATTTGGAAGTGTGTCAAGAATTCAGACATGTACAAGGGTGAAATATCACTATAAGAAGCACATGGTAACTCAATGTACCATTTAGCAACACTTCTCATCAATGTCCTTTGGAAAAGTATCAACCTTAACCAATGAGTTTGAATAACACTGGAAGTGATATGTCATGACATGTGTGGAAGGATATTCCCTAGGTTTACCATCAATATTTGGAATATCAAATGGTAATTTGGTGGGAATTTTTGGGCACCAAGGTTGGTGTTTTATGGGGTCAATCATCAAGCTAGATAAATTAGGTAGATTCAAATTTTCCAGGAATGGAAAATTTATGTTGGTGAATGGATTCT
>SNQJ01S0176519.1:5674-25621 GCA_010110895.2 Picea sitchensis | reverse complement strand
TCATTTATTGTTCATATAGTGAAAAATGTAGAAGTGGAGGGATGTCATACCTCCTGAAATTCAGGGATGAAGATATGGGTATATTCTGAAAAAGATTAAGGATATTCAATGCATTTTGTATTAGCTAAAAACAAGCTTAAAATGTGTTCCTCGGTTTGTTCCTGAACTCCCTTTGCTTGCTCAAGTGTTAAAAAGAGTTGAGCATAGTTCTCCTTACCATAGGTATTCTCCAACCATAAAGGGACTTAAGTGGTTGGTTGGGCAGGAGGAAAGAGAATAAGTTTCTGATTGTGGATCCCATTGGAAATTGTCATCTCCCTAGAATGACAACTAATAAATGCATCAGTAGTGGCCAACCAAGGTGGACCAAGCACAACTTGATGTCCAGGTTTGGAGGATTTTGAATGAATTGCCAAGAAGTACATAAGATACTCCCATGAGGCTAAGGTGATTGTTACATCATCTAGACTTCCTATTGGGCTGATGATTGATTTGTTTTCTAATTCCATCAGGGTTTGTGTTGCCCTTAAGTGATTTAGTTGCAGCGTTCGCATGGTGTCAACGGTCATAACGTTTATCGTTTATTCTAGATCAATAAGTGTATTTGACAAATAAATACCATTAATCTCTATATTCACCACTAGATTTATTGGATCATTATATTTAGATGGAATTTTTGATATAAATTCTGACAGTTGTCCAACCACATGTATAACAGGAGGCTCCTTCCTCTTCCTCCTGAGATTTTTAATGCAAAGATCCCTTACAATCCTGACATAGATAGGAATTTATTTGATGGCTTGGAGTAGGGGAATATTTACACATATATTCCTTAGTACATCCTCCAAATCATGTCCTATAGGCACCTCAGGTTTCTTCACAAGTAACCTTTTTGGATAAGGTGGAGGATTAGTTTTCTGAGGTACTTCTGATGGTTGAGGAGCAATTTCCTCTTGTACATGGGAGTCTTTTTGTTCATCTGGTTGGTTGTCTATTTGTTCTTCTTCTTGGATAACCACTGTATAATTTGGTTCATTCAAGACCTTCCCAGATCTTAGTCAAATTTCATTCAGTGAAGTAGGAGTTATCACATAAGTTGAGAAAGTTTGTACTTCAATATTTTGTACAGGTTGTGTAGGTCTATTGTTCGAATTAGGGATGGGTTGTGCAGGAATAGGGGTAGGCCGAGGGGGTTTTGGAATAGGTGAAACTTGCATTTCCTGCTTCTAGTTTGGGTTCAAAGGAAATGTAAGTTGTTTTTGTAGCTAGGAAGGTGGAGGTAGAGAAGATAGATTAAATCTAGGTAACAACTGAGAGATATTGGGAGGAAATTTTGGGTAAGTAGGAAAAGTTGGTGGTTGAAAATGAACATTCCCATATGCAGGCCCCCTCCATCCTTGTTTCCAAGGTTTGAATTGTGGTTTTTGATGTGTCCATTGAGATTAAGGCATTGGAGGAATCCATTGTTGTTGTGAGTATTGTGTGGTAGCGTTGAGAAACATATTAGGATTTTGTTGTCTCCATGCTCTCTTAGGGGGATATGATGTTTCCTGAGGTTCCCCTCCTCCCTTAAAAATGTCTTGTAGTCCAGGTAAGGAATGGAACTCATTGGTAGGGTGGTCCTCTTTATAGATTCCACAAATTTCAATGACATTAATAGGATATTCATTTTCGAGATGCCTTTTCCTACACCGAGGACAAAAAATTGCTAAAGTAGCATTTTCTTCTTCTTGTTTCCTTTTGATTTTCATGGTATCTAATTGGGTGTTGATTGTGTTTAGGATGTTTGTTTTGAAGTTTTCTATCAGATTTCCTAATTATATCCTTGTATCACCTCCTAGAGTAGTTTTAGTAGTTCTTCTTATAGGATCCCTTAAACTTTTTCCTCTCTTGGCTTGGTTGCGGGAGTACCTTTTAGAATATTCTACAATGTTTGCAAATGGCTTCTGGTATACATCCACAGAACTCATGAGGTTTAGTACCTCAATAAAATAATCCCTTATACCATTAAGAAAGATGGTTCTAACCGTGGTTGTGTCTAAGGTGAATTGTTTTGTCTTTTGATAATTGTATAGGAACATTTCTAAGTAATCTTCCATTCTCTCCTCCTCAAACTGTTGCATTTTAAATATATCATTCCTAACATCTCTAGGTCTGCAATAATCTTGATATTTATGGAAGAAAGTTTCTTTCATATCATCCCAAGATAAGATAGTATGCTCTCCTAGACTCATAAACCACCTTAATGTTGAGTCTTTAAGTGTAGCTGGAAAGAGTTTTAATTTTTGTGCACTATCAGTATAATTGTAAATTCTACACAGTATATCAAATTCAAACAAAAATGAATCATGATTTTCTATTGACATACCGTGGAAGTGAGGTAGTGATGACAATGGTATATTCTTCATGGAAACATCTCCGGTAATGTATAATATTGGGAATCTGAATGTCTCAGTTTCATTATTTGCATTCCCTTCCTCATCTTTCATACTTCCGAACAACACGTTATAGTATGCAGGTGATGTTTCTCCACTAAATGATGGTTCAACCATTGGATTGGTTGGAATATCCAATTGTTATAATACTTTGTGTTCTGCTCCAATGGAAGATTCAACCTCTTCTACCACTACCTATGTATCTTTTCCATCTCCTCCTTTTGATTGGGTTGTCAGTACTTCCCTTACTACTTGTTGTGATATGTTTTCAATCTGCACAATAGCTTCTGATTTAGGGCTTTTGGAAGAAGTTTCAATTGTTTCCTTTGAACTCTCTCCTATGAGAATTTTTCCTGCACAGGAATTAGCTAAATTAGTGTGAAGGGGTTTTCTTGATTTTTCTGTAACTTTGGATGCAATAAATCTAACTTTACTATCCCTATGTCTACGCATAAAAGAAGAAGAATATCTAATACTAATACAACACAAAATTTAACTATTGAAGGTAAGAGGACAACCTGAATTTGGAACAACCCCACTAAAGTGGATGTGTGGGCTCTTCCATCACATATCATCATCTTCTCTTCACCCTTAGCTCATCCTTAAATCCAATCCAAAACCATACAAGCTATATAATGCAAATACTACCTATTATCGTTTACAACTCCTTGACAACGATGCCAAAATGTTGGTGCAATTATATGTTCAATATATTGAAACCATTTAATATGTCAATCCGGTTTCGTAATCAATAGAGTTGATGCACTATATGTGACGATAATAGATAAGTTCCTATGTTTGATGAGTATATCCTACATAAGAAACACTCCAAAACCAATAATTTGTTTCACAATCTTCAAACAATACTCTCCACACAGTTTAAAATCCAGAAAGAAAAACTCATAAACAATGTCTCAACAAGCATGTGATTTAAAGGCTTTTTCCCATGTAATGAATATGTTCATTTACATGCTCATGAAAGGGAAATATGAACTTTGACTATGTTTCTTGTAGCAGCTAATTTAACAACAATCTGGAATTAACACTCTGAACATTCTTAGAAGGAAGATCAATCAATCCTAGAAGAAATACTAGGTGTATTAAGATACTCCATTATAGGTTCATGTAGGGTGAGAGATGGAGATCTTGACTGTTCCTTTATTTGCAAGATATAACCTAATCAATTCTAGAAGAAACTCTAGGTGTAGTGAGATACTCCATTATAGGTTCATGTAGGGTGAGAGATGGAGATCTCAATTGTCCCTAGATTTCCAAATTAGAAACAAACATTAAAGCATTCAATATAACAAATGATTGCCCACAGACACACACACGAATTCACTCAGAAATCTATGTTGCACTTAAAAATATCACTCACTCAGAATTGCCACAAATCTATATTGCATTTTTTCAAATGATTTACTGGAACACAAAAAAAGTAAAATTAGATATTATGATCGAAACACAAAATTGTTTCATCCACGCATACCATAATTGTATCTACACTGAATATACAAGAAATCCTACCTTGGTTGGGTCGGTGGGCCCTTGTCATACCAACAAGGTAGATTTAAAAGAAACTTATAGAATGAAAGATTTGATCACACACATAAATTCCATGAACTACAATTTATATCATTAATTCAGAATCCACACATACCATAATTGTATCTACATTGAATATACAAGAAATCCTACCTTATTGTTCTATGGTCCCTTGTCATACCAACAAGGTAGATTTAAAAGAAAATTACACAATGAAAGATTTGATCACACACATAAAATTTCATGAACCACAATTTATATCATTAATTCAAAACAAGTAAAATCACACCAAGAATCAAATCTACAACATAAAATAGCTTAACTATGTCTCTATACTTCTATCAATTCATAAGGCCTTCTCTCTTTAAAGAGAAGCAACCGTTACAACTAAAACCTAGATATAACATCAAATAATTACATAAATGTTACAATTGGTAGAGATAACATTTTTCATGTAGAAATCCATTTCATCCTTGTTTATGTAAAGATTTGCTCCCACCCATGCAACTTCTACTCCGTGGCTGGGCCTTTCCATTTCCCTATGTAGGTTTGAAGTCCCTTTTTTGCATTTCCCAGAGCTAAAATTTGTATTTTTTCCACATATACGTGTCCTAACTGTTATACAACATGAGTATACATAGGGTTTCACTCATTACATCCTGCATTTTCCACATATAATGAGCCCTAAAACCTATAACATGTGTATATGCAAGCTACACATAACCACAGACATCCATTTTTGTGCCCAAAATTAAAATGATGTTTGCTTCCATGTCAAGTCACTAGATCCATGATCCTTGACCTTCCATATATTGGAAACATTCCAACTAGGCCCTTTATTTTCATTTTGAAGGCTATAAATGTGTCATATCCAAGTTGTGGAAAAAGGAGGAGAAGAATTCAACTTTGAGATAAAGTTACTCTACTTAGAGAAATTCATTCACTCATAGTGAGTTTTGCATCCCTTTGTCCTTTAAGTCCTGGAATACTGTTCATCCCCCAAGCTCTTCTCTATTTGATGGAGAACCCTACTGTCTCTCTTATATGAGATTTCCTTTGGTTGAGAATTGAAGTGGTGGAGGCCCAACTGAAGGAACTTAGTTTCTGTCTTAACGTCTACATGAAATTCCTTGTCATTCATATACCTAGAAGTTGATTAGATTTGAATAGAAATACTCTTTCTGCCCCAAACAATGTCTCGTCACAAATATTTACATTAATTTCCATGGGAACATTTGTTATGAATAATGAGGATTATGTGCTATTATATGTGCTAACTTTATATATTATCACCATATTCTCGAGTATCTTGGTTGTTGAGGACAAGCTATAGGTGCATAGATTTGAGTCAAGTGCTCAAAAATGGACTTCATCGAACATCTAAACAAGGTAGGATATTTATATTGTCTTGTTAACATATATTTTTTCAGAGTATAGCATAATTTGAGATCAGAGTTGGTTCTCAGAGTCATTTCCATCCGGTCAGGGTTTACCACATGCCATAGAGTGATTTTCTTCATAAACCTCTGATGACACGAAGTGCACGAGGATGAAGTGTATCATGGTGTTAAACGAACAAAGGATGTTCGAGAAAATAGACTCCTTGGACCCATCGAAAGAAAATTTGTTCAAATACCCAAGCCTGCAGATGCATAACTAGTATCGGACGCGCACAACTGGAACAAGAATATTGGTACCCCACATTACAAGCAATCAAATGGCATCTACTAAACTAGCCCAAAACTCAAAATAGGATGTGAAACCCCTAAAGAGGCCAACTTAGAATAAGTGCACATTGAAGTATTATATGCGTAAAAGAACAAAGTTGGCCCCATGGAAGGACATATGTTCACCTGACAGATTAGTACAGAAGGTGCTTGAGCTCATTTTGCAACACACTCACACTCAAGAAAGTGGTGGGCAAACTATGACGAAGTGCAGCCTGTAATGATCAGAGTCGGTATTGGCTTCTGGTCCTGTAAGGTTTTAGATCTTCGCTTATGCTGCCACCTTGGAGAAAGGTGCTCTCTCTCTCTCTTTGTTATTTGTTGGGTCTAGTGTTGCCTCCTAACTATTCTTTTTCCAAAGGTTGTGCCTATGGTGGATTTGTGCTTTATGGTTGGGTGTGGATAATGGATGTGGACATTGTGCTCTATGGTTAAACGAGCACACAATATTCTAACAACTTTATAAATACACCCACTCTGGGAAACATTCTAACCACTTTAAAGATAGGATCCTGGCAGCCTCTTTTTCAATATCATTTAGAAAGTACAATTGGTGCTTGCAATAACGTCTTTTCCTTCCCTACGGTAAAGCATGAGGTGCCAATTGCAAGACTACCAGGTGCCAAATTACCCAAATGGCAGTGGAGTTTATGTTAAGTATTGGGACTAATTTTTTATCCTAGCGTTCCCTAACTCAATGCATCTCTTCCTGTGCCTCAAACTATAAAATGTCAAATTGAATCTTTAACAAAGTCAATGTTTCATTGGTCAAAGTCCATGTTTCAATGGTCAAAGTCAATGTTTGACTGTTCAAAGCCGGGTTTGACCGTCAAAGCCGTGCCAATAAGTTCAAAATAATAAAATACATCCTCCATAAAATCAAGGCATGCAGAAGAAGCATGGTCCCTGGTAGAGCATGGAAGAGACAAGGATTGACATCATCCCTTGCAAAGAACAAAGGGAAAATTTATGGAACCAAAGACTGAAGAGAATGCATCAAATGATGAAGAGTTTGATTTTTAGAGCTTCCCCCAAGCACATGAATGTGGAGTGAGAGAAACACAGGAAACTATTGTATATCTCTAAATCTCTAGAAGGAGAAGAGATCTTTGTTCAAGAAGAAATCGTAGAGCCAGGAAGATCTTAGATCTAATGCATTCATAGGAACAACAATTCTCTTAGGTTGAAAGAATACTTCTCCTAAGCAATCAAATCAAGTTTTAACAATACAACCCGTGCCGTACATATCAGGTTTGAGATTTTTATTGCTACTTAAGTATTGCAATCCTTTAGATTATTATTGGTAGATAAAATGAATACTTAGTAGCATGTACTATTAATATAAAATCCGTATTGTACTTAATTGCAATATGAACTAATATATCCTAGAGATCTTTTCTTTTCTTGTTTCGTGTAGACACTTTGGTAATGTTATAATGAATTACTATGAAATTTATGTGTTCTTAAATAAAATGCTATTATATTGGAAACATTTTTTTTCTCTGTTTTGTTTTGTGTATTATCCCACGTGTATTCCAAGAAGGTTACCACAAAATCATGACTCTAAAAGGGACTTATGTGGATTCAAACTTCATAGGGATTCAATGATCGGCAAGGTTTTGCTAGGAGATATGACACTCATATTGCATTAGCTTCTTCCATTTTTTAGCCTTATAGTAGTCTTGAGGAGGTGATGTGTGATGCCTTGATGGAGGATGATGTTTGGGTTGATCCTGAGACTACAAAAAGTACAAATTTGCAAATGAAAGATTTAGGTGAGTTGCATAGGGAGTAGAATGGTGTTGGTGAAAACACTTTCATAGTAAAGAGGGAGTGTTAAATTTTGAGGTTACTCTAAAAGTGTTTGCATTGTGCTTGAGGGTGCTTCATGTGATGCATGGTGCATGGTGTATGATTGAACCTTGATTGTTATATTATTGGCATGCCCATGTGGAGGTGGCTTGATCTTAGGTCGCTAGACCTTGTATGGATTCTTATGTGGATTTCTTCCTTAGAGCATTGGAGATCTGTATACAAATTTGTGATTTTTATCATACTAGCCACATGGAGGTTGGTTTCTACTTGTGAGGATGCCTTGCTTTGGAGGAGAATCACTTGCCATTTCATACAAGGGATTTAATCCCTATATGTCACGGGAAAACTTGGATTCCTTGCATGGATGCTTGCACTTTAATTATGCTATCTTGGGTTGAGGGAGGGATCATGTAGGTGGAGTGGACCTGAAGGAACATGTGTCTAGGAGGAGTGTTGGGTCTTTGAATGCTTGTGGAGGAGGAACATTGGACAAATCTTGTGGAGTGTTCATTCCTTACAACCTTGCTTATTGATGACATCACCTTGGAGCTTGAAATGCATCCTTTTGGAGTGGAGCACTTAGAGAATGTGGGATCACTAAGATCTGAAGTGAGCATAAGTATTCCTCCTAGGAGATATGACACTCATATTGCATTAGCTTCTTCCACTTTTTAGCCTTATAGTAGTCTTTAGGAGGTGATGTGCGATGCCTTGATGGAGGATGATGTTTGGGTTGATCCCGAGACTACAAAAAGTACAAATTTGCAAATGGAAGATTTAGGTGAGTTGCATAGGGAGTAGAATGGTGTTGGTGAAAACACTTTCATAGTAAAGAGGGAGTGTTAACTTTGAGGTTACTCTAAAAGTGTTTTCATTGTGCTTGAGGGTGCTTCATGTGATGTGGTGCATGGTGTATGGATGAACCTTGATTGTTATATTATTGGCATGCCCATGTGGAGGTGGCTTGATATTAGGTTTCTAGACCTTGTATGGATTCTTATGTGGATTTCTTCCTTAGAGCATTGGAGATCTTTATACAAATTTGTGATTTTTATCATACTAGCCACATGGAGGTTGGTTTTCACTTACTTGGAGGATGCCTTGCTTTGGAGGGGGAGAATCACTTCTATGATTTCATACAAGGGATTTAATCCCTATATGTCACGGGGAAACTTGGATTCCTTGCATGGAAGCTTTCACTTTAATTATGCTAGGCTTGGGTTGAGGGAGGGATCATGTAGGTGGGTGGACCTGAAGGAACACATGTCTAGGAGGAGTGTTGGGTCTTTGAATTCTTGTGGAGGAGGAACATTGGACAAATCTTGTGGAGTGTTCATTCCTTACAACCTTGCTTATTGATGACATCACCTTGGAGCTTGAAATGCATCCTTTTGGAGTGGAGCACTTCACATGTGTGGACTTACTAAGTAGAGACATATATATTGTTTGTAAGTGGCTTGGGAGCCCACTTTATATTTTTGGCATCCCTTATCTCCCATATAAATAGAGAAAGGAAAATGTCATTTATTCATTGATTCATAACTCACTTCTAATAGAGATGTGAGGAGTAGATCAGAATTCCTCTCTCTCTCTCCCATTGTACTCTCTTTCATTGTATTCTCCTCTCTCTTGTCTTGGAACACTAGGGTTCTTAGAGAATTCAAGGGAAATTCTAGGATTAGGCTCTCCACTCTAAGGAGACAAAAAAGACTAGGGTTTAGGATAAACCATGGGTAGAAGAAGCATTTTTGAGGAGGAGAATAAAATGAGACACCTTGCACTTGAGGGAAACAAGTGTTGAAGCCAAGGAGGGCATGCTTGTGGTGATGCTTATTTGTTGGAGATCTTGGTGGTGGCTAGCTTGGTTTTCCTTAGTTAGTTTTTTGGCAAGTTTGAATAATTGTACCATCTTATGATAAGTTGTAAGTATGTACATGTACTTCATTTCTACCATACATATATGAAGTTTTCAGTTATCCAAAATTGTTTAATTACAAATTTGATTTTTATCATGCATTGTCTTTTTGATTGGGTAATTTCCAAGAATTGTTGTTCACACTAATTTGATATAACATATGGATAAAAGTGTTAAGTGCTTTAACATATATGATGAAGATGATATTTTTTTTGTTGAGTTTTCTATTAAGGCTTGAAAATGAAATTTTCTTTGTATATTTTAGTGCTTTGACATACAAAAAGAGACCTTAAATGGATAAGGAAGATTGTAATAAGTAGATGTAGAATATGTTGGCAATCTATCAAGGAAGGTTTTTTTTTTTTTTGTATGTTTACTAACGTTGAACTATTGGGCATCGTTCACGCTACACGTACATGTTATCCAACCGCCACCACTATATAACCTCTAGGTGTTCCCACGATGCCCTCTACGTTAACAATATTATCAGGTCGGGGATTTGAACTTGAAACCTCATGGAACTTAATTTTCATGGAACTTGTTAATTAGAGTCACTCTGGGCATCAAGGAAGGTTTTTTAAGATGTAAAGAACATAGTATTTTAATTCTCAAAATGTGTTGCAAAGAGAAACCAATACATATTATGTTCTCATCTCTAAAATACAATATAATTTGTTTCATGGAAAGAAAATATCTTGAAGATAATAGAGTGGATTTATTATTATATAATTTGCCTAATTAAATAAATTTCAAAGTGTACCCTATGCACTAGAACTTGTTGGAATATGTTTGATCTGTTTTCTCTTGGACCACATAATGTGTTGGTTTAAGTGAGATGAAATATTTCCCATTGTTTGTTGTTGTAAATTATATTAAAATCCTGTGGTGGTGAGAGTGGGATGGGTCATTTTTTATCCCAGGGGTAATATCGAGCTATGGTATGCTTCGAGTCTAGGTAGGGAAACTATTAATCAATCCAAGGAGTATTCCCTACTTCAAGGAGTTCAACTGGCCAATGGGAGGTAGATCCAAAAGCTCATTATACTCGACGACTCAAAGAATACAATTAGATGTTTTGCGAAAGGATTTGTGCTAAAGGATGCTCAATTGGGCCTTATCATAAGGATAATCATGCAAATGGTTATGGTCATCCCCCAACTCACATTTATTTATATATTGTAGGAAAATAAAGGCCCCACTGACAATCAAGACAATCTAGCCACATTGGGGTCAAAAGGGGCTATTTGTGTCAATGGGAGATCCTCCACCCACAATTTCACAATTAATGTAGATCACAAATGTAATTCACACATCATAATGGGTGGTGCAATGTAGGGTGGGATGGATGAAAATCCCAACATCTCAACGCCTCTCGCATATGCTCACTTGCTAGAAAGGACCATGTAATCCTTCACACGCCTTTTCATAATTGGCGGACATTTCGTGTGGTTAGTAGCCTTGACTAGATGTAAGTATGTATACGGTGGGAAGAGCATTATGACGTTATAGGTTCAATGACTTATCAACTATCCGTAAGCTGCCCCATGTCTGTTAGCTCAGGGATTCTTTCGCGTGGAGAAATGTTTATTTTCAACACAATCACTCCATCGTGGATTTGGGAAATTGGTTCACTAACTACAACAAACACAGGGAAACCATAGGTCTAGGTGGAACTCCATCCAAGTGGAACAACTTAGTGCAACATACACGGGAGGCTATTTGGATTTGGGAGGTTTTACTGAGAATTGGGGGGCCTCGTTAGCAGAGCCTCCTCTTGGTCTTCAGGTGTGAAGGAAATTCTCGTGGGCTTCGACATCAACACTTCAATGTTGGTTTGTATTTTGAGTTCATTGAGATCGTCAATTTATCATGAAGTAATGGAACATGATTCTAATAGAGATATCCTAAGAAACAAGCAATGGTGGAGAAGCATAATTGGATGCCTAGATGGTGGAATTGGCAGCTTAGTCATAGGATTCTTCATCAAGTCAGGGCCTTGGGACAGAGTTGTTGTGTTAGTATTTCTCATTCTCTTTGGAGATCACTCCATTGGAAGTGGTTGTTAACAGTCATAATGGAAATGAAAGGGTGGGACTCGAGCCCTCCAGTGGACAAACTGCACAATTCTTCTCATTTCAGAGCTCTTGCAACAACTTCAAATCATAGTTCAATATTTGTTTTCCCATGTGACATTTATTTTGGAAATACTCATCCAACAAAGAATTGTTATGCGTCAATTGTATGATGAATTAGATGCAATTCACTCCCAATTGGAAGACTTGCAAGCTCAACCTACATCGGCACCTCTAGCCCTAGAGACAGTCTCAACTGCAAATGACTCTTCCCCATCAGTGGACAACCCCATTCATGATCTAATCCTTCCAACCGATGACATAGAAATTGAAGACATGGACCCTCTTAATCATCTTAAGGCTGGTACTCGATGCTCTTTTTAGTTGTTCACATACTTGGTATCTTTTTTCGAGTATATACAATAATATTTTGCAATGTATATTATATGTTGGGACACATGATTTATTTAAGGATAGATAGGACTAGTATATTGTCTAAGAATCATATCTTTCCTTGCATTTGGGATTTTGTGTATTATCAGCGCCTGCTACAACCCCTTTTTGATTAATACAAAATATATTAGTTATTGTTAGAAAAAATATTTAAAATCAACCCTAAGGATGAAGTTCATATAGGCTAGATATAGGACATCACCTTGTGAGTTGAAATTTCTAAATTTACAATAAACTACGCCCTCAAAAATTTCGGCCAAAAGCACAACAAATCATCTTTATGTACCAAAAAAATAAGTTACTTGCAACCAAATCTGGTCGAGCGAAGTTAGGAATTGTAAACATCTACCCAAACAAAGGGTTATAAAAACGTATTATCAAGCCCATGTTCCACAAGTGAGAAGGGATCAAATCTTCCATTTCCATCTTTTGGTAGTGAAACCCACCTTCAAATATCCAATCTACTAGCAATGCCAAGGATACCTCTATATGCATTATTCCACATAGAAAAAAAGGAAAAACATTTAAGATCCCTATGCTTAATAAATGCACTAATAATGTACATTTACCATCTAGTTTTGAATATGTCAGTGAATTCACAAAATATTATGTAATAATTTAATGTTAATGAAGAAAAACTCTATAACACTCCACGCCACGTATTTAAGGATGTGTTGACTAACCATTGCACCTCTCTTGAACTAGGGGTGTTTGACTAACCTCCGCACCTCTCATGGACTAACCGCCATTCTGGGAACATGGGACTAACCACACACTCAAGGCAGGATCAAGGATTTGGAAGTTAATAACCTGCGGTTTTGGTGTAATGGAAAATCTTAACATGGCATCAGAGCCTTGGCCTGTGTTCAATTCCCTGAGTTACTTCGGAGGGGGTGTTGGACTAACTGCCACACCACTCGTGAACTAGGGGTGTTGGAATAACCACCACACCTCTCATGGACTAACCGCCACGCTGGGAACATGGGACTAACCACCCACTCAAGATGATGTTGCTGATTTGAAAATTTACTAACACCTGCAGGTTTTAGTGTAATGGAAAATCTTAACATGGTTTTTTTGTTTGTTATTGTTTACTGTTGGTATCGGGACTCAGGTTTGAGAAATCAAGTGATTGTGGGTACTTAAGCCGTCAGCCATTGATCGACTGCTCGAGCTACACCAACCCTCAATGATGGTTGGATTTTTGTCCCCTCAGGTGGTGGACGCCGCTGACGTATAAAGTTGTTAAGCTACTCCATGTTGAAAAGTCACCGATTCGAAACCTCGGGGACAAAAAAATACAACCATGTTAAGGGTTGGTGGCTCAGGCAGGGTGCGATCACCGGGTGATTTTGACAGCTTAAATTCCCCTGACGGTTGTTTCTGCCACAAAGTTTAATCCCGATGCCAACAGGTTCAGGAAAATCTTAACAGGATGTGGGCAAAATTTCTCCATCATTTCACTGTCATGGAGAACTTCTCAAGCAATAGATTGATAGAGTTTTCTACTCCGTCGTTTTTATTTCTTCCACCATTGATGGTTTCTTGGGTGTGTGCGAGAAATTTTATTCAAGAGAGACAAGTCGAGATCCAACTTCATATATTGACCTCGCCGGGCATGCACCGATAAACGAATAAGAGCACCGCTTCCGGGATACCACTAACCGGACATTTTCATCTAAATGAGAGCAGAGATATAATAAAGAAATGTACGAGATATCGATATCCAATAATATAACATAAATATATCATATATGCAACCATAAACATAGAGATACATACACTTATTTATATTCATGAAATAAATGTACGAGATCGAAAAATACAGATTGAAAGACCTCATAGAATGGTGGCGTACTTTGTATCTCTCTCTGAGAAGATATGTGACGCCTACTCAGATTCAAGAAGATGATTACAATGAGTCTCTAAAGGAATTTTTACAATAAAAAGGAATGCCAAAACCCTAGACATCCAAAAACCCAACCTCGAGATTACCAAAGTCAGCGTGGGCCCAATTTGGGTGTTAGTACATCAACTTCCCTGGGTCGTAGGTTTTGCATAACATATATGTTTTAGGATGACATGATAGCTCGTTGAAAGGTATCATCATCGAGGAGATTCATTTTAGCTCAATCATGCCATTGTATATAATTGAGAAACTTGATCTTGAAAAACCTTAATTTTAGGCCCCTCAAAATGGCCTTGGAAGTTAAAAACCTCGCTGTAAATAGTAACGCTAAAATTCACGAAATTGTTTTCGAGCTGGGAAAAAGGTGGGTACACCCATATCCACCTCGATCAATCCTCCTCCTTTGAAAGCAATGGTCTCCATTATGTTAAGTTCTCGTGAAGAGGGAGAATCGTTTGCTGGATCTGCATCCGGGTGAGCTACTTGTATTGTCGGAGACGCCGCTGCCACTTAGCCTAGGAAGTATTTCATGAACCCAAGGAAGCTTCAGGCTATTCAAAAGTCAAGATACATGAGAGGAAGTTGCGTGCGTGCATGTATTTTGCACTTTGCCGCAACTCCTGTCGACTCTTGCTTCCTCGTTGGATAGAAGGTGCGGTGGGGCGAGGCCGTAGAGTGGTTGTTGTCCTATGTTCCTCTTGAACAAGTTGTGAAGAAGATGAATTTTGTAGTATGAGATACTAACTTCATAATAATTTTTCAGGTGGAACAATAGTTGAACTACCGTATTCTCGTAGAGATGACCCCCAAAGTAACAATGACTTGTTCGACTCATAAACAACATGGCATTCCACATATATGGTTGGCCCAAGAGAACATCATGCATATCCCAGGCAACATCACATAATACCCCATCCTGAAGGGTTGGATGTTGTATGACAATTGAAATCCATTGTTCCATAATTTGAGACTTTCATCCTGTCGGCCACCGGTGTTGTATGTATATGTGTGGTGTTGTCGCATAACTAACCGTTTACCCATCTCACGAGATGAGATTTTTCCGCCATCAACACAAATGCACCGTCCCCACCACATCCGGTGGAATGAAAAAGGCTCTCCCCTCTTCAGGATCCGTTGGTCCTTCTGGTTGAATTACCTGTCTAAAATAGTAGTGGGTATGCGCCAATGCTCGGCCCTTACCAAGATTTTAAGAATCATATTTTAACCGTGGTTTGGCTCCTTTGTCTTGATCTCGGCCCACCAATGATCGCTTTTGAGCGACATTTATCAATGTTGTGCCAGTGGGCTTTTGTGGAATTCAAACCATTTTCAAAGGTTCCTTCTTTGTCTCCCGACCTCATTTTCCTGTCTTGGACTCGTTTTCGAGAGACTATTTGTTAGGTCATCTTTGTCATACTTGATTGTTGCCAATTTTGCGTATCTCGAATTTCATTTGTTCCGTGCTTAAATTTCCGCCAATTTTAACAACATATCGCATAAGCACCATCGAAAGGGATGAGATGTCCAAAAATCCATTTCCGGCCTAGATGAATCAAGTGTAGAGCCCCACGGCATTTTATAGGAACAAAATGTTGCTTGGAGTCTTGATACCCAACTTGGTGCACAAGGTATGGAAGGTTAGAACTCGACCCCGCTATCTCTCTCTTGTCGCAAAGGTGGTCCATTTCATGTACTGGTTGTCATAGTTGTCAATAGAGTAATATCGTTCCTTTACCACATCCACACAAAAATCCCAAGTGGATCAATCTCACATATTCCGCATCTTCGGGCCCTTTTCCTGCAGTTTCCTCTCACCAATGTTTTGACATGAGGGAGAGATTTATGGAGATAAAGAAAGGAGTACAAAGGTGATCTTTTCTTTGTCGGAAAAATTGTGAACAGAGAAATAACCTTCTAGCAGAGTTAACCATTTTTCTAGGGCTTCTGCATCTATATGTCCTTCAAATGCAGGAATATCAAAATTAACTTGTACCTTGAAAGGAGAGGTGCCTCCAAAGTGGCCACTTGATGAAGATGCGCCTGATTCTATCGGTAGGCTTTTAAGGATGTGGGAAAAATTCTCCATCACTTCATCCCTCTGTCACGTGAGAGCTTGCTCAAGCAACAGATTGATAGGATCGTTTGCTCCAATATTAGCTAGTTATGAATATACTAAAGAATTCTTGATCCTTTCTTTCGCATCAGAACATACTATAACAGTTGTACTCTTGCAAAATAATGAAGAAGGTTTCAAGCAACCGATAGCCTTTTTCAGTAAAAGTCTCAGAGATGCCGAATTAAGATATGATAAGCTGGAAAAACAAGCTTACGCTATGGTGAAAGATCTCAAATCTTTCAGGACATATGTGTTGCATTCCAGGATAATCGCTTATTTACAAACAAGCTTTGTCAAAGATATATTGGTATAACCGAACAGTGATGGTAGGAGAGGTCGGTGGTTAGCCAAAATTTAGGAGTTTGATCTGGAAGTAAAACCGACCAAGATGGTCAAAGGTCGGGCTCTGGCGAAATTATTAGCATAATCAAATTTCAGAGCACTCGGGATAAACCACCTAGAATCACACGAATATCTCCCAGACATAGAGGAACTTGACGATCAAACTCATGTAGTCCATATTGAAGATCCATATTGTATCATTGAAGGTCAACTATACTGGAAAGATCCTCTAGGTTTCTTGCTACGTTGTTTAACAGAACCTGAAACAGAGAATGTCATAAATGAATTTCATGAAGGAGTGTGTGAAGGACATCACGCCTAGAGGGAAACGACATACAAGATTCTAAGAGCTGGATATTATTGGCCAAAACTATTTAGAAATGTGAATGCCAAGGTCAAAGCCTGCAACCCTTGCCAAGTGTTCTCTAGTAAGCAAAAGATCCCTGCACTACCTTTAGTCCCAGTCAAAACAGAGGCTCCTTTCCAACAATGGGGTCTGGACTTCATTGGAGAAATCCACGCACAGTCAAGCACCCAACATAAATGGATTTTGACTGCTACCGATTATTTTACGAAATGGGTTGAAGCCATTCTGACTCAGAATGCCACTGATTCAGTAGTTATTAATTCAGAATGCAAATTATCTAAACTTTAATTTCTGTAAATGTATGTACTTTATATCATTTCTATTTCTGTAAAATTCGCTAATTTTTCCTATCTTGGTCCTGTGCATAATGCTTACTATTAAAAGAGAAATGAGAAGGTATTAGAATCCAACGCTCAATTTTCAAGAGATTTGTTTTCTCTCAAAATAGGTGATGAATTAAAATTTTCTCTAATTAAGAATGTAAGTGGAATCTGACATATGAACTTCTGTACTTAATATTCAAGCTAAAATGCGAAAGAAATTCTATCGGACATGAACAAGGTTCCACTCACTTAAATATAATCACCTGATCAAAGATAAAAAAAAGTATACATCTGTAGGTTTCTGAGTTGAACGAAAATAAAAGAAAATAAAAATAAAAAGGACTTAAAAATATAATCTTGAATAATCAAGAAGTGCACTCGTGTGAAAGCAAAGCTCTGTTACGCCGGACCCCCCAAATCCTAGTTATGTTTCTTTTGCCTATCTTCAAGGTTTTCCCCTATTCGGATTCTACTACCCGACGTTAAACCTTCATATAAAGAAAGAATTTATATTCCTCTGATTCTAACTGAAAGAAAGTATGTCTAGGATAATCTTGATAACTTTAGCTCTTCTAACATATTTTAACTGATTAGTTCACTCAAGGCCAATCCATGGAAAATTAAAAGTTCCCATAAGATCTTCCTTATAGGAGAAGATGTACTGAAGATCGGGAGAGAGTTAGTTCAGAGTACAATCATAAATCATCGACAGATCTTCATTGTCAAATATTAAGTAGATATCATCCTTGTATAATACATACAAATTTATTTCCCCCACTTCAAGATTATAAAAATATAAGACAGATGGTGAAAGGAAATTCATATAATGATTTCCCCCATCTAGTCTAAGACAAATGGTGAAAGGAAATCCGTAAATCGATTCCCCCATTCTGTCCAAAAGAGATGATGAAAGGAAATTCATGTAATGATTTCCCTCATCTCAATGAAATGCGAAATGCAAATTGAAGTGGTGAAAGGAAATTCAATGGGAGACGTAGATAACTTCACTGGGGTACTGAACAGGCTCGTTGGTAGTGAAGAAATATATATGATATTTGTAAGGTTGTCACACATGTATTAACATACTTTGGTAACTAGTTCTCTTTCCGATAATATTTAAATTCTAAACCGACAAACATTTTCAGTCGTGCCACGGGTATGTATATCAATGGCCAAAAATCCACCATATATTTTCACCGTATGCAGAATGAGGAGGTAGAATTATACAAGGTTATTTTTCCTTTTGATGTAAAGCCTTTTGATGAAGTGCTAAAATATCTTGGGTTCCACCTAAAACCAAACAGCTACAGAAAATCTAATTAGGTCTGGTTATTAACCAAACTGGAAAAGAGTTTGAAATATAGGAGTTTCATATGGCTCTCTAGACCTGGGAGACTGATATTAGTAAATATAGTCTTGGAATCCATACTGGTCTATTGGGCCTCTCCTGCCTGGGTCTCGAAAGGAATTTTGGAAAAAATCAGGACACTATGTTTTAGATTCCTTTGGGATGGTCAAAAGTAAATTTGTGTGATCCCCTGGATAAAATGGGAAACTTTGGCTACCCAAAAACTTCTGGGGCGATGGAGTCTAAAAAACATCCACATATTTTCAAAAGCACTTGTAGCTAAGGTAGGGTGGAGACTGATTACCATTGAGAGTCTTTGAACAAAAATGGTTCATCAAAAATATATTTGGTCGGATTCCATGCTAAATTGGATTAGAAGGCCAAACAAGGAGATCCAAACCAGATCAATTATTTGGAAATCTTTATTAAAATCATTTCCTATCATCAGCCAAGGACTAGCCTGGAGAGTGGGGAGAGGCACTAAATTTAGAATTGGACAAGACCCATGGCCAGGCATTAACATGGCACATCTCCTCCCACAATCTGTCATTGAAGCCTCCAAGACAAAGGAATTTTTCACATGAATCAAGTTGAAGATAGAATTAGAACTACAGTATAGGGACAAGAATGGAAGGGGGATTTGCAGTTGGGGTTGGACGAGGAATTTGTGGAGTCTTGGAATCTCCCCCTCTAGGATCTTAGTTGGGGATCCCAATGTGGTACATGGATCCTTGAATATACCTAATATACCTAATCTTAGTTGGGGATCCTGGTGTGGTACTTAGATCCTTCAACTCCTCCCGCACCCTCGACACCAAATCCCCATATGGTTTTGAACATTGTATAGTCTACAAGTGCTACCCTATGTCTTCTATGGTATCTACACAAACCCATCCAATCCCCAGTAAGTCTAGTAAATGGGTTTTTATTGGTGGTAAATCTAAAAAAACTAAAGGCACTACCAACTCTTGACACGCTATGGCCACCCCAACCACTACACCTACAGTTATCCCTCCATGTGCTTTATGTGATCTCACTAGCCACACAACTAGTAATTGTCCATAGCTACCATAATTAGAGGACATTTTTAATTTTCATGATTTATAACTAGACCCATGCCCTCTAGTTGTAGAGATCTCTCTCCCTGAATCATCAAAAAACTGCATTAAGTCCTTGCAAATAAACCATCCATGTTCTTTGAGTGATACTTCCGACCATTATTCTCATCAGTCATCCAAGTTACCCCAATTTTTCGATGCCCTTGCCATCATTTGTCGTCTCAATTCCTCCCTAGAGGGTAAGCCAACACTAGTTTTTGATGATGTTTCCATTCGACATCGATTTTTTTTTCAAAAAGAGAGCAATCTAGTTATTGAAATCGGACCTACTCTCGAAAAAACGATAAGAATATAGTGCATATCTTTTACCTTTCAACCGCCATGGGATCACTATCTACTAAAAATCCTTATTTTTCATCAAATATACATCAGAGCACCACTTTTATGCCCATTGTCCCCTTGGCCTCATCATTGTTGGAACCCCTATCTATTGGTTCCACATCTTCATCTCTTGAAGTGTCC
>SNQJ01S0176518.1:2032-19995 GCA_010110895.2 Picea sitchensis | reverse complement strand
CATATCTAGACAGTCATCCCTTACTCCTTTTAATAATATTGTTTTAAGAATATCCTTACTTACATCGGGGTGACTGGATCTTTGTAGATTATACTGTAGTCTTTCCACAAAGTCCTCTAGATTTTCATCCTCTTTCTGTATCATCTTGAATAATTCCTCACTTTTTTCTCTTGTTTGGAAATAGTCTTGATATTTGTGTAGAAATTTATGTTTCATCTAATCCCATGTTGTGATTACATGACCTCCAAGACTCATGAACCATATTAATGCATTTCCTTTTAATGTTGCTGGGAATAGCTTTAATTTTTTAGCATTGGAAATGTAATCATAACTTCTACATAATATGTCAAACTCGAAAAGGAATTCATCAGGATATTCAAAAGATAAACCATGAAAGTTAGGTAAAGCCGAAAGTGGGATATTCTTCATGGGAGATACTCCTCTAGGGAGATCACCAATAGGAAATCCTAAGGTAGAAAAAGAGTTTTCATCGTTTACCTCTGCTTCAAGACCTGCCTTCTCTTCATGGTGCAGTTCTTCATTATACTCATCCATGGTTTCTTCTGTTTGTTCCCCTGCTGCACTTGCTCGATCCTCAATGTTTTATGTTGGTTTCTCAAGTGTCTCAGGGATCCAAATCTCTTTCCTCGTTTCAAAGTTCACTTGAAAGGAAGGTTGAGGCTTTGGTTTTTGAGAGCTTGGTCGCTGAGGAGCAACAGATTCAAATTTTGATATAATCTGGTCGATGAAGGTCTTTCTTCCTCCTCTTCCTCTGCCCCTGCCACCTGTAGGTTCAGTTTCCTTGGGAGGTATGCGTCCTCTCATGCAATCTGTGCATCTGAAAGAAAAACGTAAATGATTTTGAAATCTATAATTGCCTTCCCCAGCAATTGCGCCAAAATGTTGGTCACTATAATTGCTTATTAATTAAACAATCAAATGTTACATAAATTGTCAATCCAGGGAAGCCTGTTTATTTCAAAGGCAATCACACACTATATATGCTCAATCTCAAAAGCAATCTAGAGTTGTAGTAAAAGTACACTAATCACACCTTGCTTGAACAGACTAAAGTTCTACTTTGAATTATAGTAAAAGAAATATATCTATTGCAGAGTTTTAAGATTCAAAAGGAAATAACTATCAAAAGAATCATGGATTACATTAAGAAATAACAACCTAGGAAAAAAGAACTTTTCAGCACACTGCAACGAAGATTAACTATTCTATAACAGAGAACATGACCCTATTCCCCATAGAAGGAATATTCAGCACCTGTCTCTGACTATCACACTTTCATAAACTCATCAAATAGAATCACTAATCAGAATGATTAACAATTACCAAAGACTAACTATTCTGTAATAGAGAACAAGACACTATTCCCCAAAGCAGGAATCTTCAGCACCTGTCTCTGACTATCACACTTTCATAAACTCATCAAACAGAATCACCAATCAGAATGATTTAACAATTACCGAAGACTAACTATTATGTAACAGAGAATAGGACCCTATTCCCCAAACAAGGAATCTTCAGCACCTGTCTCTGATTATCACACTTTCATAAACTCGGAATTACCAATCAAAATGATTAACAATCACCTAGGAATGAATTGTATGAAAACAATGTAACAATCAGTGGAAACAGAGTTCCAGTAAAACAGAGTTTTAACAAGGTATGAATAAAAACAATACTAACATACTACAGAAAATAATGGGTGAATCTTGTGAAGAAGGTGGGCCCTTTCCTTCTCACAAGATTCCCCATAAATGACAGAAACTAAGAAAAAAATGCTCAGAATGATTTTTTATTCATGCGTCAAATGTGTCAAGTTACAATATCCAGCGTGGACACGCTCCTTCTCTCTGATTCGTTTCTAGTTAAGCCCTTTGTAATCCCCCTCTAATGTCGATTTCCCCCTATTTAAAGGGGAGAATCCTCTTAATACAATTGATCATAAAATTACATGTGTACATACAAATCCTATTCTTAGTCGGATCAATCTTCTATGTTGGAATAGGATATTCTGATCTCTCGTAGCAAAATGTTGTTACAGTAGTTGGGATGGTGTTGGCTTGAGGTACAGTTGTTGCGGCCGGTGTAACAGCTTCTTTATTTATCTTTTCTTGTTACTGTTGTTTGTAGAATAATGTTTCATCATCGCAAATCACATACTGTTTCAGCAACGAGATTTGCGTCCTGTTGACTGTCTCAGCAACGTGGTCTCAAGTAGAAACGATGGTTGGTGTTGGCTTAAGGTACGGCTGTTGTGGCCAGTGTAACAACTCCTTCTTGTTACTGCTGTATGTGAAATGTTGTTTCCGCATCGCAAATCACAGACTGTTTCAGCAACGAGATTTGCGTACTGTTGATTGTTTCAGCAACGTGGTCTTCAAGCAGCAACAGTATGTTAACTGCAGTTCAAACTGTTTCAGTAACTATATATTTCTGGTTAATGGCTAATTATGAGAGTAATGTAAAATTACATGTAAAACAAATTAAACATATAGCAAAGAGAAGAAACCTTATATACCTTTGGAAAAATAGGTTAAGGTGATAATGTAGGCTTCAATATGAGTGGGAAAAGGATGTAATGATAGCAAAAAGTATGAGAAAAAAGGTACATTATAGGGTCCTAACAGCTACCAGAAGAAGCTCCAGAGTTAAAAAATTAATATTTTGAACCTCCATAACTAGTATCAATTTTGGTCAAGACTCAAATTTCCTGTTTTATGCATTTTTACAACTTTTTGAGGATGGCTATGTTTTGTAAACCATGATTAGCTATTTTGATGATTTCTTTTAGTCATGTACGAAGATTATGAAGTTGTTACAACATTTTGGGATGCTTGAGATAGTTTTGGGATGTTTTAATACTTTGTAAAATCAAACAAGACACTATAGGAAAGTTCACAACGCTTGGCGCTATGAACTGGTTACTACAGGAAAGTTCGCATCGCAGCGCTGTGAACTCAGTTTTTTTGGAGTTTTGGAGGGAAGGGTAGTTTCTAGATGTCATGATAGATGCACACCAACTTTCTGAAGGTCATTTGTGAGCTGGGAGGCCACCTGTCTAAAGAGAATGCACTCAAATGGACACATCGTCAACTATAAATAAGATGTTGCAAACATTGCCAACATCATCCTAAATTGTAGAATTATGTTTTATTTCTATTGTACACCTGTAGCCACACCACCTTTAGGCACAAGGATCCTATGAAGGAGTTGTTATTCAAATTGTAAAGTTGTAAATGACAGTCTAGTCTATAATATGAGCATTGTAAGACTGAAGAGAGGTTCGAATGGTGTGAGAGATGAATCATATTTTTGATATTGTCTATGTAGAAAAGAGTACCTCCTATTGTATGTACCAGAACTAAGACACTTTGGATAATGTAAATTAATATTTTTTCTTATCATCTTGTTTCTATCTAATTTTTATTACAGTCCATTGAATGAATCATTTGGATGAATTGTACCTTTGTTGCAATGGATGATCTGTTGTGATATTGTTTACAATTATATCAGAGGTTTTTCTCTTTGATTATGAGAAGTTCTTAGTTCAGAGAGTTTTTCTTCATATGTGTGTCAATGCTACCTGATGTAGATGATAGGCATATTACATTTTTCTTGTCAAGTCTTCCACCTACTGACCTTATTTCTTAAAACCTAATCTAAATTTATTCAAAGCCTTATTTGTTGGTGTATATTGTATGGAGTAATTTGTGATTGCCATTCCTTTCTGAGTTTTACATCCATTTTCCACCTTATCATAAACACTTATCTTTAACATTTTGATGGGTATTGGGCTTGCACTTACAGCAGTCTAAGTGTGACTTCTAATTCTAACAACACGCACTAACTCGATGCGCGTGAAACCAAACCAAAGATCTTGTACCATCAACTAATTAAATTATATGTAAATTACAGTTACATTTATATGTACACTTGGGGTTCATCCTAGGGGTATTACATTCCCCTCCCCCTTATTTATGCATTGTCCTCAGTGATGAAAAAGTTGCACTGCTCATCTTGTTGAAGGTTGTCACGAACCTGTTGTTGGAGGGATTGAATCCATTCAACCAACCTATTGTATATTGGATTGAATGGGCAGTGTGTAGGCACCCTTGTAGGTGAAGAAACAATATCTTATTTCTCTTCTGCAATCTCCTTATGTTGGATAGAAAGGTCTTGGGCCAAGGCTGTAGTGGTTGCAGTGTCCTTCTGTTCATATTTTGAACAGATTGTGAAGAGGCTAAATTTTATAGTATGAGAGATTACCTTGTCGCACTATTTTGGTGGAATAGTAGTTGGGACTACCTATGGTATATTTTAGAGATGACCCCCAAGAGTAACAATGACACTACGGGGTAGAGACTCAAATAGCATGGCGCTTCCACATATATTGCTAGTCCAAAAGAAAATCATAAACATCCAGCGGGGAAACATCACATAATACCTCATCCTTGAAGGGTTGGATGTCGTATGACAATCGACACTGCTGGATGAAACAAATATATCGTCCCTAGGGAAGCCACCCAATGTTCTATGGTTTCGAGTGTGGTGTTGTCGACAATCCCAACTATTTGACGCCCTCTACTGAAATCAGGTTCTTCTGGATTTCGCTATCAACAATAAAATGAAGTGGGTTCCCCTTCACCCACATTTGTGAATGAAAAAGGCGCTCCTGCTCTTCAAGATCTCTTAGTTCTTCTAGTTCAATTGTTGCAGTCATGAAAGTAGCAGTGGGGTCTACGTCAAATATATGTCTTCTGCCATTATTTTCTGAATTATATTATGAATCAGGGTTCGACTCCTTTTATTTGATCTTGGCCACCAATGATTGTTTTGAGAAGCATTCATCATTTTCTAGGGGATTTTATGGAAATCGCACCACTTTCCAGTTACCTTCTTCGTCTTTTCGTTACCCTTATTTTCCTCTAGATTGGACTAGATTTTTGGAGGCTGGTTGTTAGGGTCGTATTTACCATACTTTGGTTGTTGCAGATTTGTGGACCCGAACTCTTGTTTGTTATGGACCCTAGTGCCTGAATTTTTTCTTTATTTTGACAACATATCGATAGGAAACACTCATTTATGAGATGTCCAAGAAATCCATTTCAGTTTGGATGTACCTATGCAGAGCCCCGTGGTATTTTAGAACCAGATGTTGTTCAAATTATTTGATACCCATCTTGGTGTGCAAGGCATGGAAATTATTTGTGAACTCTGAAATTGTTTGGTCCCTCTCTTTCCATAGTGTGGTCCATCTCATGTATTGGTCATCATAGTTACCAATAAGGTAATATTGTTCCTTGATTGCATCCACAAAAAAATCCCAAGTGGGATCAGCCCCATATATTCCAGACTCATATGTGGAACTTTTCTCCCAGTAAGTTTCCCACCAATGTTTGACATGGGGGAGAGCCTTAAAGAGTGCGAAGGTGATCTTTTCCATGTCGGAAAAATTGTGAAAAAAGAAATAACCTTCTAGTAGATTTAACCATTTTTCTAGGGAATCTGCATCTATCTAACCTTCAAATACGAGAATATAAAAATTAAAGTGTACCTTGAAAGGAGAGGTGCCTCCAAAGTGGTTGCTTGATGAATACGTGCCTACTGTTATCAGTATGGGTTGAAGGATGTGGAAAAAAAATTCCATCATTTCGTCCCTCTATCACGTAAGAGCTTGTTCAAGCAACAAATTAATAGAATCTTTTATTCCGTCGTTTTTCTTTTCTTCCACCATGGAGGTTTTTTTGGGCGTGCAAGAGAGATTTTCCTCAAGGGATACAAGATCGAGACCCAACTTTCTATACTCGGACCTCATCGAGGACATGAATTGAAAAAGGATCAAAAGAAGCCTGCTTTGATGCCACTGATCCAGATTATTTTCGGCACAAAATGAGAGTGGAGATATAATAAATAAATGTACATAAATATATCATATATCCAATAATATAACATGGATATAACCATAAACATAGAGATACAGTAATACACAATTTCTATTAATGATCGAAATGTACAAAACTGTAGAAATTAAACAGTGAAAGACTTGCTAGAATGGTGGCAGCTTATCTCTGAGAAGAGATGTGATGGATACGCTCATTTGAAAGAAAATGATCATTACAATGAGGCTCCAAATTCCTTTTTCAGTTAAATAAATCCAAAACCCTAACCTCGGAAGATGAAAAGCCAAAAATTTTGTGGACCCTGTTTTGGGTAGTTTGGTGTATCAACTTCACGGGGGCATAACTTTGGCATACAATCTCTATTTGGGGAGAATGATAACTCGTTTGAAAGGTATCAATGAGGAGCTTCATTTTTGGGGATCAATCATAAATTTGACAATCATTAAGGTGCTCTATCACGAAAAAATGTCGTTTACGCCCTCAAAACGGTCCCGGAAGTTTAGGACCCGAAAAACTGCTTAAAATAGTAAATTGTCAACAAACTGCTTTGAGCGAGTTGGAATAAGTGGGTGGCCACCGATATCCACCTGGATCATATTTCCATACCATAAAATAAAGGCAACCTAAATAAAACAAATTCCAATTTTAAAGGCAATCGATCCCTTTCAGTTCCATATTTTGTGTAACTGATTACATATTTGTCTATTTTGGGATGATTTGGTTCCAACAAACCTGTAGGAATTCATTGATGAATTATCTATTTAGCCTATTGAATGCAAAAAAGAAGGTATGGTTGGAGGCCGAGGAGAGGATGGGAGAATCATGTGTGTGCTTTCAATGTAAGCATGAGGGAAAATTTTTCTTTCTATATTTCAACATTAGAGCTATATGAAATACCTTTTTATCAGTATTTGTTTTATGTCTTGTTTTCTCATCATTTGTCCTCCTGTATGAATAGAAATCATGCACTATATAATTCATGTGCATTATTCTTTAGTGTGCTTACTTTGTACCTGTAAAGCTTATTTCAAATATCAAGTTTTCATTCTCAAAAATATTTTCCATTCATGAATGTTCTTCTTATGGATTATGCAAGTCTAAGCTGATAGTGAAGCATGAATTTTTCGTATTTGTTTTTCCTCTTTCCTCAACCTATTCATGTTATTATCAATTTATTGTCTGATAGTTCATTTGATTACCTTTGATCAATGAAATATGTTAGAGACTCCATACCCAATGGTATTGAACACTAATATTTATATGTGTTAATCCATTTTCTTCCTCACTTATGCTCTCTGAGTCTACCTGATCCATAAACTCAAAACAATCAAAACCATTGCAATAACTAAGATGTGATAGGATTGGCTCTATGACAGTCCAGGGAAAGATTTCAGCACTAACAGGTCTATTGAAAATACTTATTGGGAAACCTCATCATCTTCATCCTTTCCATCATCCACCTAAATCGGTTCTTCTGGGTCGATGGTGGGCCTAGATAGGGGGTACAAGGAGAGTTTCTTTGTCAAACTTCCATGACAAATTGGCATGCTTCCATATATATAGCCTATATAGACATTTTAGGTTCCCAGACATGGTTGTCCTAGAATCAAAGGGTATCCACCGAAGGAATTCTTGGGTTGCGGGACCATAAAATCAGTGGGATACTCCCAATAGTCCATTGATATTACTAAATATTCCATGATACCTTCTAGTTTTATAGTGGATCATTCTACCAACTATAATACCATTGGATTTTGTCTAATGCCTTTCAACCCTAAGTTTCTCATGGTTTCTCGAGTCATGATTTGATCGAGGCCCCTAAGTCAGTTGAGGTATTAGGGATGGTGGTCCCATTTATTTGAAGATGTACTATGAGGCTCCCTTGGTTTGAATACGTGGTTGTGGAAACCTCATTGAGCATTAAGTCTTCCAATTTTCCTATCACATGCACACTCTCAAAATCTTTCCTTTTTTCTCCTGGTTTTCACAATAATAATTCCCTAATGGATTTTGAGTAGATTGGGACATATTTAATATCATGGAAGAGAGCCATTCAAAAACACAAATTATTGAGTTCCCCCAGGAAGTTGAATTTCGGTTGAGTAGGAGGTTTGTTGGTATTTAGTCTTTTTACAAAATGTGGGTTTTTCATCTCCTCATCTTGATCTTGGTTCAAACAATGGGGTTTTCTGGTTGAGATATTTTTAAGTGGATATTATTCCTCATATTCTTCCATAGTTACAAGTGAGGCTTGATAATTTATTTTCTTCATGGATATTAAATGTATATTCTAACATTCCACAGAAGAGATAGAGTAAGAAGGGTAAAATGGGAACCCAGTAGCATATGGTTTCTTTGTTGGTTTTTATTAGGGTTAGGAATAGGTTGTGTAGGAAGTTTAGGTCTAGAAGGAGGTTGGTTAGGTTTTTTAAACTATGGTGGAGGTTGGGGGTATGTATATTGGTGTGGTAGCACCTGTTGAGGCCCCCCAAAAGGTGAGTTTCTCAAACCGTATACCAAGGGATTGTTTTGGGGTGGTTGAGTGATCCATTGTGAGTTTATAGGATTGTATGGGTACCCCTATCAGGAAGGATACTTCATGGAGGTGTTAGTCCAATAATAATTGAAATACTAAGATTGGCCTGTAGATATACCTTGATGTCGAGGCTGCCACGATCACCTTTGTGTGATGAGACATAATTGATAAACCTCCCCATTTTCTTCCTGATAGACTACTTTTAAACTCAGTAAAGAGGGACACTTACTAGTGGCATGTTATTCTTTGCATATTCCACATATTTCAATTTGATCTAGTGGACACTCTTTCAACATATGCTTATTTCTACAGTTAGGGAAAAAAATGGCTGAGGTCGCTTCTGCCTCCTCCCATTTCTTTTTAAATGGTAGGTTATCTAACTTAGAGCTTGAGGAGATGAGTATATATGTCTTAAAATCCTCCATTATGTTCCCACTATTGGCTTGGGTGACTCCCACGATAGATTTATTGTTGATCCTTGTCAATGTGTCCTTGTCCCTTTTCCTAGTCGTGAAGTCCCTCTAGAATATATTTGATATAAATCATAGATAACTTCATAATATTGTTGGTATATATCACCACCACCCATCAGGTTCAACCTGTCATTACACTCATCTCTAAATCCTTTTAGCAACAAGATTTGTTTAGTATTTGGGTTCAACTAGTTTTCCGTTAACCATTGTAAAGTCTTCATTAATCTATTATTCCTTCTAAGTGATTATGAACACTTCTTGTCAACGATCCTTATCCTTGGAGTAGTCCTAATAATTTTTAGGAACACCTTTCTCATATTTTCCCATGTGGTGATGTGGATCCCACCAAGTCCCATGAACCATCAGAGGGAAACATTCTTTTGGGTGTCGAAAAGAGCTTTATCTTGTGAGCATAAAAAATTTAATCATAGATTATTTAGAGGACATCAAATTAAAATAAAAATGTGTCTAGATCTTTAGTAGCCAGACCATGAAAGTTTGACAATGTAGAGTGTGGAAAATTATTCATTTGATTCACCCCATATGTATTTTTATTGGAAAATTGAGGATGGCAACTTCTATTTTTACTTTGTGTTTTGTTTCTTCAGCCATTTTTCTTATAAACTATAGTAAATTGTCCTCCTCTTTCTTTGGGCAACTTGTACGACTAATTGGATCATGAGGTATTTCAAAGTCATGGCGAGGTTGTTTGTATATTGGATAATCCTCAGAGAATAATATTTCTTCTTGTATAGAGGACACAACCTATGTTGGATGTGATGATTTTGCAGAGGGARGTTCAAGCTTCTTTTTAKCTAGAGAAMTGGTTGTTAGTGACARACGACTAGGGTGGTTCAATCCCTATCCTCCTTGCATTTGTTTCYCTGCAATGTTAKTTTATGGGTGGTTCTWTGYAGAACTATTGAATCAACCTTKTGGGACTCTACTTCTTCTCATGAGATTTTGAAAAAAAAATAAAAAATTAACCACAACTAATACTAATTCTAAAAACACACACCAATTCAAAAAAATATAAATTAGAATAAAATTGCACAAATAAAAATAAATGATTCTAGAGATAGGAGAGAAAGAAGTTCCAATGTTGACAGTTTCTCAACAATGGCACAAAAAATGACGAGCATTTTAATTATCTTTCTAATTCCTTATAAATATAGTTAGGAATAATATTCACTTAATTGCCAATTTGAGATTTGTTTGGAACTTACGAACTATCATGCACTATATATGCTAGGGAAAATCATTCAAAAATTGTTCTAGCTATGAAGTTGTAGTGAGAGAAAATGATCGGATGAAAGGTTAGAGATATCTCTCAACCAATTCACAACTAAACAACTAATCTACTTGATCTAGCATGGAATCACTTAGGACTATGACCCTAGTCTAAATGTAATTGAAATAGGAAAGAGATTAATCTAGTTGCAAAAAAAAAAAATAGACTCATCCAAGTACTAATTCTAAATGGTGACTATACCAAGAAATATTATCTTCTTTTAAATATTACAATTAAAATAGATTTGCATAAAATATATTGAGATTCTATTGAGTAATTAGAAGCATACAAAATTAAATTGAGAAATAAATTATATAAATACAAGAGAATCAAATTGAAACAATGTATTTTAGTGTTGCAACAAGATATAAACCATAACCAAATACATGAGAAATTTGTAAATCAATCACAACATTAGTTGAATCTACACGAGAATAAATATTACGGTAGTACCTGACTAAGGAAGGAGTCCTACCACCCTAAACAGGTCACTAGTAAATTCCTTCAATCACATGCCTAACTTCATATAATTATGAACACAAAAGAATTGGAAGAACCAAAAAAATGATTTTTTTAGCAGGAGAGCAGAATTTAGATTACAATGATTGATCCCCCTTTCTGAAATCAAGATGGATTATTATGCAAATTCTCATTTCTCTTTACTTAGAAAAAAGTGAGTTGAGGATAGCTAAGAGGATCTATGATCCTTAGGTTGTTCTCAATTTCATTTCAACAACACAACTAAGATAGGTATGGTGGTTTTTCGTCTCACATAGCATCTTCATTAACTAAAAAAAATCCATTGAAGTGGTTTCTTCAGTTGTCTTGGATCTGCAGCCTCTGGCTTTGCATTTGTCCTTTTCCAAAAAATTGTGTGTTTTCCAACTTTTCACAATTGTTTCCCAATTTTCCATTGTACTTCCCATAATGGAACAATTACCGTTGAATATAGAATCCATCTCAACGATCACAACTGTTAATATGGGGATCATGGATGGTCATGGTGGAGGAGATTTAACAAATATGGAAATGGGTTTTGTAACAACAATGCTAACTAGTGTTGCAACGAATGACATCCATGTTGCACCAACTAGCATTGCAACAACCAAGAATCGTGTTATGACCATTGGTTTTGTTGCACCAAAAATCTTGTTGAAGCAACTAGAAAGCATGTTGGAAAAACAACCCAACAAGGTTGATGGTGTCGCAACAACGACCCGAGGGGCATTGTAGAAACGTCATGGTTTTGCAACAACTCTTCTACAGTACTTGAATTATTATCGTAGAAAAATATCTTAGCATTCTATCATTGGTGAGGATAAAAAGTCAAATTTCATTTAATTACACTAGAAAAACTACTTAAAATGACATAAGTTGTGAAGATGCATACCTAACACAAAATAAACCTTTACACCCAAAATTAGGCTGGAAGGATAGGATAAAGTGGTACAAAAGGCAAGGTAAAATGTGTGAAATGCATGGTATTTTGGATGCCCATCAGGGAACATGTGCACTAGTGAAGGAAAATTTAGAGATTGTACCCCCTCATCACATCATACAATAGTAACATCAGAGGTGGAGGACTCTAGGATAGAAGTGGGACCTCGCCTATGACATTGATCAATGACAGTGCAAGTGGAAGATAAGGACATAAGAAAGGAAAGGATTATAGTTCACTCAGAAGGTTTTTTGTATTACGTATGGGTCTCTAGGCCTTGATATAGTTTTGGGGGGTACCCAAGCCTTAACTGAAGTACAATTTTCTAGCCATCTAGGGCCAAACACGATGCCTCAAACCAAGAAACTTGATCTCTTGAGGTTTAAGGAAACTTCTAAGGCTCAAGGTTCATGAATGACGCCTCAAACCACCATAGATGACCTCTCAAGGGCATATTTGACCTTTAAGTGGGAATATGGCATAATTAGAAGATTTTTAACTCTAGGTATGGGTCTTGGGTCCTTAGACATGGTGAAGATAGGAAACCCAAGCCTTGGGTAGAAAAATATCTTCTAGGCATATAGGGCTAACAACAACATGTTGAACCACTACAAAGGACATTTCTAGGGTATCCTTGTTCTCCATATGGGGATAGTCAAAACTATGAGGTTTTTAACATTAAGTATGAGTCTCTATACCCTATATATGGTTAGGGGGATCAAACCAAATAATTTGTCTCTAATGGAAGATTCTAGGTTTCTGGGGCCAAGAATGACTCATTGAACCACCACAAATGACCTTTCAAAGGAATCATTTTACTATAACTAGGTATATAGATACCACTATAATTTTTGGGAATTGGGCATGGGTCTCTAGGCCCTAGAAATTCTCACAAGAATGTGAATGCATATGTGATCCTTTTAAATAACTCGTACAAGTGTGCTCCTAGTCAAGAACATGCACACATTCTAAAACATGCATGCACATTTTCTTGGGAATATAGGTGCATTTCTAAAATTTATGAGTTGGAAAGCATGCGTGGCTATTTGGGGAGCACTAACTCTATAGGATTAGGAATGCATGACTTTTTCTAATAATGTACATGCATTTCGAAGAACATGTGGATGTTCMTGTGTGTGTGCATTCCTGCACACCCTGTTGCCACGTTTTTAACCATCAACTTCATGCAAGATCCCATCTATGCATGGTAAAATACTAMCCTAGGGTTTTTTCCCAATTCTAAATCAACTTATATCATCAAAACCTTGATTAGAGTTTTTTATTGATGGGAAGACTAGATTTATATATTTTTATATTTTGGCAATTGGAAGGAACATTGCTACAAGATTAGACAACTTTGGAGGATAAGATAATATTGTAGCTAATAGATCCTTTTTCCAATCACAAATTTGAAAATAATTTGACATAAATTTTAGGCATGAGAAGAGTTCTACCATGATCAAATATTTATGTATGGTGAATCTATACCTTTAGGGTWTTTYCCYAGTCTTGAATTGACCCAAATTGTAAAAAAATAATTCAAAGTTACATATCAATGGGAATATTGACTTCCCATATTGCCTAGTTTCAAYAAWTKAAGGKAAGTTTGTTGGAAGATTAGATGGWTCRAAAATGTTGTCCTRTAATCTTRTAGCAAACAGATCCTTTTTCRGATCATAAAATTTGATAAAAATCCAATAGAAWTTTTAGGCATGAGAAAAWTTMTATGATGATACAAGACTCGGGCATGGTGGAACCATTACATTAGGGGKKTTTTTCCTRGTTCTAAATTAGCTCAAGTTGTAAAKAATTTAATCAAAGTTTCATGTCAATGCAAAAAATAACTTTCTATATTAAAAACATTTGACAATTGGAGGGAAGTTTGCTATAAGATTAGAAGGATTCAAAAGGTTGTAATCTAATATTGTAGTAAATATATCCTTTCTGTAGTCACAAATATAATAATAATATAATATAAATTTGATATATGAGTAAACTATACCATGATCCAAGATTTGTGCATGGTGGAACACTACTAGTAGGATTTTTGCTCAATTTGTGATCATATTCATGAATCGATGGGAATATTTAATTTATATATTATCAAAATTTTCTAATTAGAGGGAATTTTGTTATAAGATTAGATGGATTCAAAAGTTCATAAGCTAATTTGTAGAAAATAGATCATTTTTCTGGTAAAAAATCTAATAAGAATTTGATAGAAATTTTAGGCATGGGTGGAGTTCTACCATGATCCAATATTTATGCATGGTGAAATAATAACTTTAAGGATTTTGCCCAATTTGGAATCAAAGTTGATCATCAAAAAATCAAATAGAGTTCTAGATTTACGAGGACAATGACTTTCTATATTGTTGGATTTTGAGAATTGGAGAAAAGTTTGCTACAAGATTATAAGACTCCATAAGGATGTGGCATAATCTTGTAGCAAGAATATCATTTTTCTACTCATAAACTGACAATAATGCTATAATAATTTCAAGTATGAGAATATTGCTACCATGATCCAAGATCCATACATGATGCTACAATACCCTTAGGGGTTTTAGCTAATTTTCAACTAACCTAGATAGTCAAAAAATTTATTACAGTTATGTATCGATGGGAACAATGATTTTATATATCACGAGAATTATAGGGAGTATTTTTACAAGATTAAACAAATGTGGAAGATCATAAGCTAATTTTGTAGAAATGGTTCCTTTTTCCATTCACAAACCTAATAAAAATTGATAGAAATTTTAAGGACAAGTAAATTTGTACCAAGATCCAAATATTTTTGGGTTTGTTTCAATTTTCAATCGACTTAGATATTCAAAATTGTTATTAGATCTTGGGATATATGGAAATACTAGATGTGTATATCACTATATTCTAGAAATTGGGGGGGAGTTTACAACAGGATTAGAGAGATTCAAAACTCCATAAGATAATATTGTAGTGAATATATCCTTTTATTGGTCACAAATCTAATAAGACCCTGACACAAATTTTAAGCATGGGTAGATTTCTACCACGATCCAACTGATTTGTGCATGTGAAACAATACCCTTAGGGATTTTTCCCAATTCTATTCAACCTAGATCATCAAAACATCATTTAGAGATCTAGGTTTGATGGAAAAATTGAATTTCTATATCTTTATATTTAAAAATTGGACAAAACTTTGCTACAAGGTTAGATGGATCCCTTCTAAAGTAATCTAATATTGTAGCAAACTTTCCCCCAATTGTTGGAATCTGACACTATAGAAAGCTAGTATTCTCATCAATTTGGAACTCCAAACACATTTTTGATGATCTACGTCAATACAAAGTATTGTTTCACCATGTAGGTATTTTGGATCATGGTATAACTATACTCATGCTTGAAACTTTTGTTGGATTCTTAATATATTTGTGATCAAAGAAAGAATTCGTTTTCTGTAAGATTAGATTACAACCTCTTGGAACCGTTTAATATTGTCGCAAATTTCCCTCGAATTATGGGAATCTAGTCATATAGAAAGTTAGTGTTCCCATCATTCCACAACTCTAGTCAAAGTTTTGACAATTTAGGTTGATTCATAATTAGGGAAAACCCCTAAGGGTATTGTTTCACCATGCATAGATACTAGATCAAGGTAGAACTTTGCTCATCACTAAAATTTCTATTAGGTTGTTATTAGTTGTCTAACCAAAAAAATGATTTGTTTGCTAAAATATTAGATTACATTCTTACAGGTCCATCTAAATATTTAAAAAATTAGAGGGAAGTTTGCTACAAGATTAGACAACTCTAAAAGACTATAAGCTAATATTTTCGTGAACAAATTCTTTTTCTAGTCACAATTTTGATAAGAATTTGATAGAAATTTTAGGCATGAGTAAATTTCTAAAATGATCCAATATGAGTGCATGTTGAAAAATTACCTTTAGGGGGTTTTCCATACTTTGAATCGACCTAAAACTCGAAAATTCAATCAAAGTTCTAGATTGATCAAAACACTAACTTTCTATATTTCTAGATTCAGATAACTAGAAGGAACTTCATGATAATTCCTATCAATTTTGTGATCGAATAAGAATCTATTTGATACAAGATTAGTTTATATATTTATGGAGTAGTCTAAATATTATGATAATTAGAGGGAAGTTATCTACAAGATTATAAAACTATGTAAGGTTGTAAGCTAATCTTGTAGAAAACATGGTCTTTCTCTAGTCACAAAACTAATAAGAATCGAATAAAAATTTCATTATTGAGCAAAGTTCTACCATGATCCAAGATATATGCATGGTGAAATTGTCCACTTAGAGGTTTTGTAATTCTAAATTAACTCAAATAAGTAAAAAGATGATTATAACCTTGAATTGATGGAAACACTTACTTTCTATATCAGTATATTTTGGTAATTAGAGGGATAGTTTATACAAGATTAGATGGTTACAAAAGGTCATAATATTATCTTATAAAAAATAGATTAGTTTTTTAGTTACAAATCTAATAAGAATTCAATAGAAAGTGCAGGCATGAGTAGTCTTCTACCATGGTCCAAGGTCCCTGCACATTAAAAAATGTATAGAAATTTAGTGTTCTCATCGATCTAGAAATCGAATCAAACTTGTGATGATCTGAGTTAATTACAAATTGGGAAAAACCCAAACTTTTGATGATCTGAGTTAATTACAAATTGGGAAAAACCCTAAATACATTGTTTCACCATGAATAAACATTACATCATGGTATAACTCCACTCATGCCTGAAATTTTTATCACATTCTTACCAAATTTGCGAGCAAAAAATTGATTTATTTTCTATAATATTATCTTATGACCTTCCAAAGCCACCTAATATTCTAGCGAACTTCCATCTAATCAATGTAATCTTTAGATGGATCCACAAGAGGGAAAATTTTAGTGGCTAAATTTTTCCCATGGGCTAATTTTTCATGTTTTTTCTCAAATAACAATTTGTCAATTTCCATTTTTTCTAAAAAATGATTCACCCGACTTCTATAGAATAAAGTTGTTTTAGCTTAAAAATAGCTCAAATTTTATAGAAACTACATAAAATCCTTAGAAATTTGAATTTTTTACAAAAATATCCCCAAACATTTTTATGATTTGCATATTAAGGACTAGTAATATTCTCCAAGAATTCTACGTTTTGAGATAAATTCTCATCCTTGAAATTGTCCTTGATCCATAAGGCCATAAGCTAATATTGTAGAAAACATATATTTTTTTTATCACAAAACTAATCATAATCTTTTAGAAATTTGAGGCATGAGTAAAGCTATACTATGATCCAAGCTTCCTCTTTGGTGAACAAATATCCTTAAGGGTTTTGTTCAATTCTGAATAGACCAAAATCATAAAAAATTCTATTAGATTTCCAGATGCATGGGAACACTGACATTTTAGATCACTAGGTTTTCACAATTGGAAGGGATTTTGCCACAAGATTAGATGGCTTCAAAAGGTCGTAAGGTAATCTTATAACAAACATATTATTTTTTTGACAACAAATCTTACAAGAATTCGACAAATCTTTTAGGCATGTACATAGTTACTGAGTGATCCAAGAAAGTCGTTTGCTTTTGCGTCTTGGAAGAGAATTCATCTTGTATGTGATGAGATCTACTCGGGATCAATCTTTTAATCTCCAAAATTCACAAGCATTGTAGAGATTTTGGCCACCAAAATAAATACTCAGGCAAACCGTGTTCATATTGTTTATAGTCTTTCGGAAGACCTAGGACTACCCAGCTTCTAAGTTGGGGTCATTTGTACTGTTAAAACAACACAGTGCTTAGCGCTGCTTTTAAAAGGTCCAATTTTTCAAGGGTTTTGTCACATACAGAACATCTCATTGCTTCAATGATGTCTGAAACGAAATTTGTAGGAAATGGCATGACAAGCATATCAAGGATAAATACTCCTCTCCAACATGATTAGTCCTCTGATATCATTTTAGGTTTAAGAATTTTGCAAAGAGATTCAAGTATGGCATAGGCAAGATGGGTGATGGAAAAGGAAAATGAAATGAAAGAAACGAGAAGATTAAACTATGTGAGTAGAGATGACAAAACGAAACGGAAGAAACATAAATTCTCAAATTTTGGACCATGAACGTTTTTAAGGTTTTATCAAATATTTTGGGAAAAGTTTAAAAGTTTTAAGTTTTTATTATTTTTTTGAGTAATTATTTTTGGAATTTAATTGAATTTGCAATTTTGTTTGGTGAGAGGACAATTTTTCATTATTTAAATTGCATTTTTCAATGGAATATTCATCCTTTTTT
>SNQJ01S0176517.1:0-18726 GCA_010110895.2 Picea sitchensis | reverse complement strand
CTGAAACACCGCTGTGAGTATATGCTGAAACACAGTGCTGTAACATATGCTGAAACACAGTGCTGTAACATATGTTGAAACACAATGCTGTAACATATGCTGAAACACAGTGCTGAGTCATATGCTGAAACACCGCTGTGAGTATATGCTGAAACACAGGGCTAACATATGCTGAAACTGTGCTGAAACTGAGTTTGGCATTTAACTTTGGTAGAAAAATCAGTGAGACTGAAACTGGGTGGGATCTGAAAATTTTTAACAACCTAGCACACAAAAGGGTGCAACTATGACTGAGAAAACTAGCTCTTAGAAAAGTGCGAGTTGCAGTTCTCATAATTTCAGACCTCGACTTCTGAAATCATGAGATGACACAATGATGAGTGAGATCCATAATGGGGATCCACCTTTATTTATACAATAACTGACACAACAAAGGTGTGTCTATTGGCACAATAGGGCCGACCTGTACAACATAATAATATAATAAATATAATTAATAATTACACAATATTAATTATCTTTACATGGTGGGGCCAACTTGTACCCTTTACAACACACCCTAGAAGCCCCCTTGTTGGCTGAAACAGATACACTGCCCTTTATCTAGATCTCTTCTACTAGTTTTCATATAGGATGTCGCCATGGAGACGTTTACAAAAGAGAAAAACTCCATTTATATATGTTAGGCATACGAAAGTTTGACTAGAACTCTAGTCTCCAGTCCTTCGAAAAGAAGAGAATCAATAACACCAAATAAAGAATCTAGTCTCCAGTCATTCGAAAATAGGAGAATACCATAAGGAAACCTAACCTGCAGACCTCGTCATAGCAACCGGACCCTCTGCAACCTCTTACCTAGATGAGCTCGCATGGAGACGTTTCACTTGGACTACTCGCATCGATACGTTTCACTTGCCATATCGACAGAACAGAGAGAGGGTTACCAACTCATCGAACTTCTACCCAACATACATAGCTCCAACCTAACAACTTCTTAACTAATAACTCATAAGCTAAGAGTCTCCTCTATTGCATATTGTTAGTGCAGGTTCATTCCACTAAACAACACCAATTAGATGTGTCCCCTGAACTCTAGCAACAAATAATAAAAAGGTTGTGTCCAGTTCTTCCAAAAGAAATGAAACAACTATTAGTGCAACTCTTCGAAATGAGAAGTAGATTTAGGTCATTGCTCATAGAACCATAGATATAAGATGTCGCTATAGATCAGTTTTGCCATGCTATGGGCAGATGGTTATTTTCCCAATAATGCTGGTCAAAACAACGAACAGTCTAAATGAAAGATTGGTCAAACTGTCTCGGTAAACATAGGCTCAGAAGATTCTTTTCAAATTCCTTATGTAGGAGCCCAATGCATCGAACAAGAGAAGGGCATGTTTTTAGCCCTGTTCCGAGAGTTTAGAGACATCAACAAATAATAGGAAGGTTGTGTTGAATTCTTCCAAAAGAAATGAAACAACTATTAGTGCAACTCTTCAAAATGAGAAGTAGATTTAGGTCATTGCTCATAGAACCATAGATATAAGATGTCGCTATAGATCAGTTTTGCCATGCTATGGGCAGATGGTTATTTTCCCAATAATGCTGGTCAAAACAACGAACAGTCTAAATGAAAGATTGGTCAAACTGTCTCCGTAAACATAGGCTCAGAAGATTCTTTTCAAATTCCTTATGTAGGAGCCCAATGCATCGAACAAGAGAAGGGAATGTTTTTATCCCTGTTCCGAGAGTTTAGAGACATATTTGCTTGGTCATATAAAGATTTGAGGGGCCTTGACCCTGGAATAATTAAGCACTCCATCCCTCTTGAGGAGGGTGCTAAGCCGGTCAGAAAAAGAAAACAACTTGTCAATCCTAATCTGGATGCCGTGATTAGAAAAGGGCTTGACAAAATGTTGGAGGCAAATGTCATTTTTCCGGTCCGCTACTCAAAGTGGGTCACCAATCTAGTTCCGGTTCAGAAAAAGAATGGCATCATCCGGCTTTGTGTAGACTTTAGAGACCTGGACTGGGCAAGTGTCAAAGACAATTTCCATTTACCTTCTGTTGACAGGGCTTAAATGACCTCTTTAACAGCAGCAAGTTCTCCTCGGTGATAAGTCCCAATTAGGCCTCACACTGTTTGGTATAGGGAACCCATCCGGATCTTCGCCCGGCAACCGTTACTGGGTTTTAATGGTTGGTTTTCAATTCTAAGATGCTAAATGAAAAATACAAATATGAGGCTATTCTATATGCAAAGTGAAAATAGATTCTTAAGTTTCCTAGCTAGGAGTGAGTAACTGAGAAAGCAAGCGCAGCACCAAATATATAACCACTTTTCTCCTCAGCAAGAAAGTGACTTGAGTAAATAAGAGCAGAAATATAAGTAACCAAATGTACAACCCAAAGAAGTCTGAAATTGAACAGCTAATTACAGTTCCATGCTTACAATTTTCAGACAAACATTTAATAAAAAGACAGAAGTAAGAAGAAGTTCTAGCGCTCAGAAAAAAAACAGAAGAAGTTCCACACGGCACCAAAACCCCAATCCTTCTCCAAAATAGCTTGGCCAAAGATGGCTTCTCCTTATAAGAATTTGAAAAAATAAGTTTGACAAAGAAGATGGAGTAAGTGCCGAGACCTGTTTCAATATAATCAATCTCAGAACTAGGGAGATTTTTGATATGAGGCACGGTTCTTGGTTCTCTTGAAATGATGATTTTCTTCCGGTCTCGGGAAATCATCATATGGGAACCATAAAGGCTAAGATATCCACCGGTTAGGTGCTCATTCTTGTCCTAGGATCATAGAAAAATTACCTACCTCCATATTTGCTACTAGGAAATGAAAGGTGGTTTGGATTTCAGGGTGAGAACACATGACCAGGGTGAGATCCTTAATCTAACCAATGGCTGGTTGCACTTTATTGTTTCAGGTGAGCATATTGCTGGCTTCACTTGTACAAGTGAGACCAAGCTACTCCATAATCACTTTGGACATGATGTTGGGGCAGGAACCACCATCAATTAAGCAGGAATGAGCTACTTTTCCCATGATTCTCATAGAAACATAGGAGGGAGGGTACCTAGGCTCAGGTCGGGTAGTGGCTACCACATTTACCTCCATTTCATAATGTTGATCCTCAAAATAAGCAGCATTCGTGTGGTGTTGCTGTCCTATTATTCACAGCATGTAAAACAGGGGCAGCAAGCGCTTTGTTGAGGTTTTGCTGCTGTTCAGGGGCTCAGAGCACATCTGGGCTCGGAGCTTTGCTGCTGTTCAGGGGCTCAGAGCACATCTGGGCTCGGAGCACATATAAAAAGCTGATATTTGCTTTTAGAGCAGCCAGATCATTAGCCATGTTATAAGGTAAGTAATTGGGCGGTAAAACTACCTTATTCTGAGGTGAAACAGCAGTATTTTGTGGTTGGGCAGCGGGTGTAGGTTGCTTCTCTGGACCTTGGGAAGATTTTTTATTCTCCCTAATTCTGTTCTATCCAATACTCCCTAGACCAGAATTCTGCATTATTTTAGGTCTTAACTAGTTTTGGACTGCCTGGTTTCTGGTCATGGCAGCGCAAACATCGTCAAATTGTTCCTCTTCTTCAATAATAGCTACAGTATGGGCAGATTTTTTTACCCTTTGCCCGCTCTGGCAACAGAAATGGTTCATTGGGGTCATGGGGTTCGTCACAGTTCACACCATTGACTTGAGAAGGCTCTTCAGCTTGGACAGGATTGGATCTCATCAACAATCAAAAGGGATGGGCTGTAGCAGGTTTAGGATCTACTGTAAATCTATGCTCAAAAGAAATAATTATGTTATGCATATCTTGCATCATCTGTAGCATGGAAAACCTCGAAGTTTTCTGGCTTGAATCATCGCGGTAGGCCGGTTCTTAAGTTCTGATCCTCAAATTCGAGACAGACTTTAAGGGCTGGCCCTACCTTTAAGGTTCCCAACTGATTACGGTATGCAGGAGGTAGGATTATAGTAATGGACCAGGGCAGCTTGTTGAGTAGGATAGATGACCTCAGGAATTTTGATAAGCAATTTAATGAACTTGACATTATAGGCTTTTGATGGTCTCTTGCCAACTTCTCAATCGATAGATTTTGGAAAGCGTTTCATGCACGCAGTTTCTTCCATATATCCAAAGGCGGATTTTCACCAGTAAACTAGCTCGGCTCAGGTGGAAAAAATTTGATCGGCTCGGCAAAGTAAAAAACTCAGCAGCTGCTCTGCCCTCTAAAGAGCTCACAAACAACCTCATGCAGGTACCATTATCATGTGCACCAATATTATTGCAGGCATTCGAAAGGGCACTCATTATGGTAGTGACACTACTGCCGAAAAAATTTAGGGCAAGCGATCCCAAATTTGGGCAAGGGATTAGTAGTCGGTACAATGTTCAGAGGAGAGGATACGTGCCATGGAGTGGCATCCGCATCCACCTCGTACTGAAAGATGCCTAGTATATTGATCACCTTTTTGGCATTATTTAGCACATGTGTGGGGTGAAATTGACTGAACATACTGCCAATGGCAGTAGAATCGGAAGATGAAGCGTTGGTCCCAGAGCTGGAACTACTATGTTATACAGAAGTCATGCTTACAAATGGATTGAATCTAGGGCTGAAGACTTATGTTTCAGAATCTTAAATAGAAAGAGAGACACGCTTTTCAAACTGATCAAGCAGGCTTCTTCTCCGTCTAATTTCGGTAATAGGGTCAATCTTAGGAGGCAGACCTCGAATTCTTCAAGATTTCCTCTAGGGAGTGAACATACAACACAATCACGAGAGAAGAGCAGGTTAAACAGGGCTAAGTACTTTCGTCCCCAGTAAGAAGTTCTCATTTGTTGACGCCTCGAATCCACATTGATTCTTAAATCTGTGTTAGCAATCCATAATTATCATCATAATATGAATGCAAGCAAATGGACCTTTAAACTGTAACATGCCCGACAATCTTACTTTAGTGCACACTAGGAGGATACCCTGTCACTACCTAGGATGGGATCGGGACTAAACAATCACAAGTGAAAGCATGATCAATATCACTAGGGTATTGGGCACAAGTCAAGTTTCTGATAGGTCTTCATTGTGACACTTCACAATCGTATTATGTTGACCATTTTGAAGGTCAACAATATGTACATGCCATTCTTTGGAAACTCAAAGGCGAATGAAAGAAATGTAAATTCAAAAATGAGAAAAACCTATACCACTTAGTAAAATACTTAGCATACTAGAGCAAAACCGAAAAGTTGAATCCAACCAAACAACTGAAAACAAAAAATTGTTGGAAGAAAAACAACTATATGTAGAGCTAGTCACCTTAAGGGCAACTAACTTAAATATCGTTTCAGGATTTGGCCATTGACAGGGAGGAGTTCCAATTCCCCCTCCATGTTCTGCAATCTGTACGTGCCAAGGCCAATTTTTTAAGCCACTTGAAAGGCACCGAGCCATAATTGCTGAAATGAAAATGTTTCCCTTTGGGTTCATTTAGCTTGTCCCACTTGAGAACCAAGTCTCCCACTTCAAAATTGTTATCTCCGGATGAGTGTTTGTCAAACCAGCGCTTAAAAATTTGCTGATGGGCTACGAATTTTTTGTTTGGCTTTCTCTCTTTCCTCTTCCAACCTGAGTAGGGTATCAATTTGGTTTTTGAGGGCTGAGGAATTCTGCCCCCTAGAAGATTTATATATAGCTGTAAGGAAGGTAGGAAAATGTTCGAGGGTAGAATAGCTTCCTTACCATAAACCAAGAAAGAAGGAGAGGTGTCTAAGGCCACCTTAGGAGTAACCCGATCTGCCCAGAGAGCATTAGGGAGAGCATTATGCCAATTTCGATGATGGTCAATGACTGTCTTCTTCAGGATCCGGATCAGATTCTTGTTGGTAGATTCAGCTACCCCATTTCCCTGAGGATAATAGTGAGCCGAATAATGGATGATAATGCCCTTTTCCAAAGCAAATTAAATCAATTTCAATGAAGATAAATAAGAAGTATTATCAAAGACTAACACCGAAGGAACGCCAAACCTAGTGATCAGATGCTACTCCAAAAACTGGATAACTGCATTCTCGTTCACGTGGGTCAATGGGATAGCTTCTGTCCACCTGGTAAATTAGTCCATAGCTGTAAAGATATACTTATGTTGTTTTTTAAAAATTGGGATTTATTTCTCCAATGATTTCTAGTCCCCCTTGTTCGAAGGATGCTTCGATTGTTACGGGTTGCAAGGGAAGAGCTTATTTCCTTTTTATTTCCAGCACGGACACATCTTAAAAACTTGAAATCTCCTATCGTGCATATGTGCATCTCTTCAAAGTAATAATAATAACCAGCTCGTAGGATCTTATGAGCTGTAGTTTATCCTGAAAAGTCCCCACCAACTGGTCTATCATGAAGATCTTTTAAGACCTTTTAAGCATCCTGTTTCTCCATACATCTGAGTAGAACACCATCATAGTTCTTTCGAAATAGGATGCCATCAATCAGCTGATATTTAGCAGATTGAAGTCTAAGAGCTCTTCTTTTCCTGGAATCTAGATAAGTGGGACTTGACCCGTGATGCAAGTAATATTTCATTTAACAATACCACGAATCAGTATTAGCTGGGATGTACAAAACCTCATTTGTATGCATGGAAGTTTCTTTTCTCAGCCATCTTCATAATCATCAACATGGTATTAAGCTTTAGCTGCTAGTTTACAAAGTCCTTGGACGCAAACAATAGTAGCAGGTTTAAAGTAAAGTTTGTACTCCCAGATGGCTGTCATCCAGTTTCCTCGCCTTTCATGAAGTTCCTTCTGGATAAACAATGATCTAACAGCTGGATGTGGGACAATCACTTTTGTGTGGCATTTGAGAATGTAAGGCCTGAACTGTTTAACATCTTTGACCACAGCCCTCTCCATTACACTTAAGGATTTTGGGCTATAGGCCTATTATGGATTCAGTTGGGATTGCTGAGTTATTTTCCTTGTGAATGGTTTACCCTGTTCCCCATCCTCATTGGGACTTTTCCCTGGTCGGGGGGCACTTGCCTGGATAAGGCTTTTGCATGGTAGGGAGGAAAGACCGCCTTGGATACGTTCCCCCCGTGGAAGTGGACTGTTCGTGGATCTCTGCTGGAAGCAACGCTTGGAAAATGGATGAGAACTAAGGACCTCAGGTACATCATGTTGTTTTATGCACTGTTATTGCATTGCTGATTGTATTAATGCACATGTAATTAGTGGGTGTTGTACCTTAGATTTTAGGAAAAGAAGAACTGTGTGTTTAATGCATGGTAACACCCACTAGGGCTGTTACACTACAGGGGAGGAAGAACAGGTGGAAGAACTGGACTAGTACAATGTTATAACTGCGACGAAATAGGTCACATTGCTCGTGACTGTCCTCTGCCTAGGAGATTGCGCTGCAACCACTGTAGAACCACGAGCCATGCTATAGAGGACTGCCCAGACTTTATTTAAAGGCGGGAAGCCTGAAAAAGGTTAAAGGAACGCAAACCTAGTAAATTAAGAGCCCATACCGCCTAGCAGAGGGGCTGGGCCAACTATTAACGTAATCACCAGAGGAGGTGCTAGGACAGGAGCAGATATCAACAGCTCTGAATCAGTTCAGATTAAGAAAGCAGGCCCTGGAGCACCAAGGGTTTACTCTGTACAACAGAAGTCATTTTTTAGAGATGTTGTTTAGATGTTCAGAAATATGGCTGCGCCAGAGACTTCAGGAGTTGCGCAGAGGCCCACAGTTCAGGTACCTGAAGTCATCAACCCGACAGAGGGTTGCGGAAGGGTCCCAGTATCAAGGATCCAGAACAGTTCCACTGATCAGGTGGGGGACTGGTACCGCCTATTTTTCAATATTCAGGTAGATGAGTACTTGACCAGGAAGTTGCACAACTCACTGCAGCACATGGTGGTGGAGGAAGATGAATTAGAGTCCATTTCTACTAACCCCCCTGAGAGGCACTCACATCGGGTGTGCAGGAAAAGAAAGAGAAGTGGCAAAGAATTCAGACTGGATGTGCAAGTAGCTGGATATGATATTAAGGATGTAATGTTGGGACCTAGGGTCCGATGTGAACATTCTTCCAAAGAATTCTTGGGAGGCTATGGGACAGCCGAAACTGCTATACTCTCTGATCCAGATGTGTGGATGGCCAACCAGTCTCAGATCTTTCCCATTGGTAGACTAGAGAATGTGGAGGTCGACCTAGCAGGAGTCAAGACCTATGCAGATTTTGAAGTTATCGAAATAATGGGTGAGAAGGACCCCTACCCCGTTCTTGCTTGGAATTGATTGGGCATTTGATACAGCACTGTCATTGATCTAAATAAATAAACCATGACCTTTGAGGTCGATGGTACTAGGGTGTATCATCCCTACCTCTTCAATCATAATCTTGTGTGGCCCTGAAGATATCTTAACACTCTTCTTCGATCATAATCTTCTACGACCATGAATATATCATCGAGGCCTTGCCATTTCAATTAGAATCTTTTGCGAGCCTTAAGATATTGTCAAGGCCTTGCCTCTTCTATCATAATCTTTTATTACTCTTCAGAGATTATAGAGGCCTTTCCTCTTCGATCATAATCTTATATGACCCTGAATATATCTTGGAGGCCCTGCCTCTTCGATCGTAATCTTATGCAACCCTGAATATATCTTAGAGGCCTTGCCTCTTCGATCATAATCTTCTGTGACCCTGAAGATTTCTTAGAGGTTGCTACCTCTTTAAACAGTCTTTAGGCTCATCTCCACCTCGGTTCTCCCATGGGCTTTATTCTTGAGCCTATCTGCTCCTCTAGCATGCCATTAGACTCCATTTCCTTTGAGAAATATTTTCAATTCCTCCCTACCAACACGCTCTTTTGCACTAGAGGTGGATATCTTGGACCAATGTTCCTTATCGAAGACCATTTCTTTTTCCACAACAGAATGTGTCGAACAGTTTAAGGTTACACACACTTCCATGAATTTGATAACTCATAGAGTATCTGACAAGATTTTGAAATTGTTGTTTCTTGGATGTAGGACATTGCATTGGATTTTGGTACCTTTTATTTATTCTCTCAGCCCTTATGCACCCCTTCAGGTATATTTACTACACTGACATATAGGTATAGTCTTTTCCTATGCAAGCAATGCATTTCGACCTTTTCTTTTTAAACCTTTTAATTCATCATAGGTTCCACCTCGTCTTGGTGAGTTGCCTCACCACTCCATTTTCGATTTATTGCACTTTGATGGTAGCATTTTGTCTCTACATGTGGCTGCCCCAGTTTAGCACACTTTACATTTCGCACCCATGCCCATCCCACTAGGATCGGGAGTCCTCGTAGTCTCTAATGGCATAACGAGCCTCATTTTTTTTGCTCTTATCTATTGCTAACCTCTACCCAGTGGACTCCCGAGCAGTTACTTTTTGGTTTACTGCTTCTCTTCCCACTCATGCTTTTGAACCCAGCGTTTCATTTCATCCATGTGTCAAAGCCCCATCTACAGTAAAACCTTATCATTTCACCCATTCCAAGGTGACCCACCCCAGGTGCCCCCCCTTGTGTCCATACCCATCTGTTATCACATCCCTGCCCCATTGTTTGGAACTATTTGGTCGCATATCGCAGTTGTTTCCTCATTGTAACATAATCAGTTTATAAAATAAAACCACAAAACATCTATAATGGAACACCAAAATGAAAAAGAAAAACAAAAACAAAACAAAAGGTAGAACTAAAGCTTTTGCACGATCACCAAGTGTTAGTACCATGCTACATTTCTTCACAGGTTCAGCCAGTTGTCTGTGTCGCCCTTGTTCGAGGAATCTGTAATGTTTCACCTAAGCATGTCCATCTCACAGGTCCCATTGGGTTTTGAGTCCCATCTCATGCCATCCAGCCGAATTTGTCACCATGGCCTTTGAGTCTTTCTCATCCCATCCATTTGAGTTCATCACTTTGGTCCTTGAGTCACACTCGCACCTTCAGTCTGGCTTCATCTCCATGGTCTCTAGTACACCCTCAGTATTACTCGCCTCCTAGTCTCCACTTTTACATTTGGTCCAATAGTCTTGTTAAGGTTTATGGTTGTTGCCCAGGTTAGCGATCCTTTATGCTTCAATCAATGGAAGTCTTGTGTCTCATACCCATCATGGCCTAATCTCATTGTGTAAAGTCCAAGTCCTTATAATCTATCATTGCTTGGCATAACTCGTGTTGGTTTTAGGGACTCATCATTGCCCTTTATCCAACAGATATGCCTCTATTGACCACAACACCCTTTCTATCGGGGTTTTATTTAGAGGCATATCTGTTGGATAAAGGGCTTCCATCATTGATCCCTAACTACATGGTTTCTTCCGGTGTTCGACTTAAAAACATCCATTCACATCGCATTAGTTCGTACTAGTACCCAGGTACCCATTTTATTTATTGGTGGGCTACCTCGCATCTGGCAATGACTTCCATTATTTATTACTAACCAAATGGTTTATAACATGCTCGACTACAACTCATTTTCGCATCGCGGATATCCATACGTCATGGTGTAAGTGTTCCATATCCAGTTGAATACCATCGACATGCAAAACCCCTTTCCATCATTATCACAAGCCTCCATACTGGGCTTACCTTCAGCGAGTTATCCACATGTCCCGGCCCTTCCACCACTGTGGGCCACATCTACTACAGTTATGTGCCCCCACTGGGTAACATTGCTCCATCACATGTTTTAGATTGAAGCAACATGAATTTTGGCATGTACCATGACCTGGTTTATGTAATGACCTTACAAGGCCATATCCCATATTGTAATTTATATTACATGAGTACAAGTGCTCGCCTCATTTTGAAGAGATTGTATATATATCACCTTCCATTTTTTTGATTTGACAGATGGCCTCGCTTTCTAGCAGGGATTCTCCTCATCTAATTTAAGCTCTCTCTCTCAGCAATATTATAGAAACACGTGATGTGTTTCAGCTATACAATGCTCTCCCAACTCACATCAGGTGGCATCTCTTACCACACCACTTTCGTCTGCTTTTTTATATTTAACGGCTTCATGCCGAAGACAACACAAAGAAGTTCCTAATGCATTTTAGAAGCTCAAAAACCATGCAGGACAGGAGAATCAATCATGGAGGTCAAGAATCGACTCTTAACTTGACCAATTTAAGGAACTATGCATCCCTCCCTTGCTTTAGGTGCACGGCTGCGTAGGAAATCATTCTTGAACCGTGTAGTCCTAGCATGAACGCATTCAATTTTGTGACTCATTAAATGGCAAGGTCACTTTTGGAGGTTTCTTGGTAAAGCAGCACCCATACCATTCGAACTACTTCGCTTAATGAAGGGTTACATGGCCATTCCTGTAAATCCCTATCGTATATTTATATTTTACTCCAAGCTCCATTTCCCTCCATTCCTTATCTAAGGTAAATCTGTAAATGAGAGCCTCCATCCTCCATTTAAACAAGTTCAATTGATGCAAAGTGATGTGGCAGGTTTTTTTCCAAGGTTGTGAAGCCCACTTGCTTAAATCTTCATTTGAGTTTCATGAGTGGTTATGCTAACAAAATTTCCCCTTATGAGATGATCAAACGGGGGGAAATTTTGTTCAAACTAAAATAAAAGAGAATCCTAAATAGGATATAACCCCCAAAAGAGAGATCTTGGAGGCCATCTCCATCACTCTCTCAAGGTGAAATCTTCCATTTTGTATTTCGTTTTTCCAGTTGGTGTTAATACAAAGCATCAGTCTCTTTCCCCAGATCTTTTCTTAGTGCGTGTTTCTTTTTCATTTTATTTTGCACCCAACGTTTCTGGTATACGTCTTAATCTTATTAGGGAATGGTAGAATTGCTTCGTTTTCATATATTGTGTGGGAGCATTGTGAGGAGGAATCACACTTGCATCCCTCTCTTCTTGATCCACAACAAAGCCAATTCAACAAGAAGCTTTCCTTAAGGGTTGCTTCTCCTTTCCTCATTAGTTTTGCATCGTATATTTGATGCTTGGAAGATAGTTAGATTGAAATATATAACTCACATATTTCTTTATGTCTCCCTCAGTGGATCCAAGAACCCATCAGGAGTGCTCTTTTGGTCATCCTGGCACCAAATCACACATTGCAGAGGTTCTATCGTCCTGTCGAGCTACTATCTCATAAACCAAAATTGATTAGGATGGTTGAGACACAAACCTTCCGGAAGCTCAAAATCTCATTCCCGAGTTTGTGCAAGGATCGCTCCTGTTAGTCTGTTTCCACCACTTTACCTCCAGTAAGCTCGTGCAAAATAAAAGCCTCCTTGGTCTCGACCGTCTACTCTATATTTATAAAAAATCTACTAAAAGTGTTTCAAACTTTTCATTTGCTTCCCTCTCGTTTCATTTGGCCTTGGCTTGTCTTCAGAGTCTCATTTTGCTGTGCAACTTCTCTTGGCAACCCCAAGTTCTTGAGAGGGAAAGGATGTTGGCTCGTCTTGTCTCATAGTAGTATATAGTTAAGCTCTATCTTTCAAAGTTTAATATTACTTATACTCGAGATAAAATGACTAATTCTTGGTGTCTCAATTATATAGTATCATTTGTATGGTGATGGACCATCTAGAATGGTAAGTTTAAGATCTAGTATCAAATGTGAAGTTGAGGTGATGATAATGAATAGAGTCAAAGAAGTTTAGTATTTTGAAACTCTTTCATGATACTATAGTTAAAGAATTTCACATATATTCTATATGTATTATGTTTATAACTTGGTTGTCGAGGATAAGAACGTGAATTTAATTAACAATAAAGTGGTGTAGGTTGCAAGTCCTATTACGATACATTCTAGGTCAATTGAAACTCGATTTCCTATCACATTCATGGTTAAATTCGTGCTTGATAGATATTGTTGGCGCAAAATAGAGACCAAGGTTCTCATGGTTGTCCAACAAAGGGGCTCTGTCGGTTCATTGTGTTGAGATGAAATCTCTTGTGGAAGGTTCTCACCCGAAGCACTGCTGATACTAACAGATGGAGAGGGGGTTGGCAGTGTGAAAGGGAATACTCCAGGCCTTCATTATCCATTAACAATTAATTCGTAAACACTTTACTGTGCAAGTGACATTCATAACAAATATACGCAAATGCAGACAGAACCATTCATACCATTAGACAGATAAATAACAGCATAACTCAATCATCCATGATAAATAACAACGTGATAGATCACAACATGACCGCAACCATTCAAGGCAAGATAACACATAGAAACTAGAAGTGAAAGGGGTTCTCCATTGATCCATTACAATAGCAACTTCATTACAACATTCGAAAGGGTATTTGACTAGGACTAGATCCACAGTCGACAGACTACAGACTAGAACGCGCAGCTCATGAGACTATCAACAACCAGACTACAATCAACGGACAATCAACGATCAATCAACCTTCCCCCGTAGCCCACGGAGTATATATATACAAAATGAGGTGATCTGCCTTCGCTGGTTTCCTGCCTGACTATGACAAATAGGCTCATTAACTCCCTGCAGAGGTCGGCGTATTAACCCTCTGCTCCAGTCGGCGCCTTGATCATACCACCGATTCGTTTTTAATGCTCCACCGCCCAGCTCTTCAATGCTCCGTCGCTCGGGTCAATCACTGGCCAACTCTTCCTGCACACGCGATCCATTACTTTCACTTTCCGCAGCCTTCTCGAGGTTCGCCAGCTCTCTCTCGCAGTTCCTTGTTCCACGCCGCAATGGTGCCCTGAACGTCCCAGGTTCCCCTGGATTCTGCTGCTGCCTGCTCTGAACACTGTCCTTCAAACGGAGGGGCCAACTCTGGGACAAGTTCCAGTGCCCGGCTATGAAATGCGCTGAAAGATTCTAACTGCTTAGTCCAATTCCCTAAAACAATGCTAGCGCCAGCTAAGAAAGATTCGCAGTAACTCCTTCTTCTGATCAGGTTCGATGCCCGTTGGTTACCCCTCCCGCCATTCTGTGTCTGCAAATGAGTCGAGCTGTTGTAGCTCCAGGTAAGCTTTCTGGGCCACCGGTCTTAATTCTCTCAGGGCAGCCTTATCCACCAGTGCTGCATCATGGAGCTCCGCAAGCTTATCGTATGCCTCCTGAGCTTCCTGGAACTTGGCCATTTGCGCTATGGGATCTGCAGTGGCATTGGCTTCTTCATTGAGCTAATGGATCTTTCGCGAAGATCCTCAATAGGTTTATCCCATTGCTGCAGCAAGCCCGTCCAGTCTTGAACTGTACTGTAGATGGCTCTGCTCTAATTAACTGCTTTCTTAAGTCTTTCTCTACCTACTCGGCCATCTTCCAATACTGGAGGTATCTGGTTCATGCGCTCGTACACCATCCGATCATCCTCCTGTGATCGTGCGTGCTCCAAATCCTCGTGCAGCGAAACATTACATTCGCGCAAATGGGTCCATGATGAATAAAGGATATATACTTGCTCCGTCGATAGGCGGGCAGGCATAAACTCACTCATTTCTAGGTCCAAAGCCTGCTGGCCACATTGTCTCTAGTAAAACCCGTACCCTTTTTAACCCTTCCTCTGCCTGGTGCCTTGCCTGCACCTGAAGATCTCTGTAAGTGGACACCTCGGCCAATTGGATTTGCAACTGCTGGTTGGCCTGCTGAAGGTCCTCGTAACCCTGTTCCTGGCGTGCAAGGCGCTGCACCACTTCATCTATTGAGCACTGAACCAACCTAATCAGGTCTGTCAATGACCAGTTTTGCAGCTCTGGAACAGACTGCCCCTGATGAATGCTCGCGGGTGGGCACCAGGTAAAGGGTAATCCGCTCGCAATCGACTGCTCGCTATGTGGCGACGTTTGTGCTTCTGCTTTGTGAGGTCCCTGGGATCAGCGGGTGAGCTAGACTACGCGCTCCTGAGTAGCCTCTATTAGAAAAGGTGTTACATCCATATGTTCTTTATAGACGCGGAGCATGGCTTGATAGTACAGGTGGTCCTACGCTAATTGCTCAATTTGCGCCAATGTTGAGAGCTTCTCCAGAGGTGTTTCTGGCAGGGAATGCGGAATGGGAGGATCTGCTGAGGTGGAGAGCGTTCTTCATGCTGTAGGGGATTTGCATCATCCATCTGTACATCATCCTTCAGCCAGGTAGTAGGATCTTGGACATCCCCTGAACCATGAAATTCATTTCCTCCCCCTGAACTTCTAGGGTCTTATGGGCTGTCCATTTGTGTTGTCGTGCCTGTTTCTTCAGCTAACCCACTCTGCTGCAACTCGTGCACAATTGGAACCCCTGGAATATCTGCAATCGGAGGTGGGGGCTCATCGTCTATGGTGACCACTAGAATGGGTGCACTCTGTCGTCGTGCAAAACCAAAGGCATGCAGGGTCCCTTCAACCGAATAAATCCCTTTCTGCTCTACAAAATAGACTAGCTCAGTGAGCAAAGCTTCACCTGCGGCACCCTGGATCCTTTCATCCCTTAATTCCTGAAAAAAGGTCATCACTCCTATTTTTAGCTCCCTCAAGAGATAGCTCAGGCAGGCTTCTAAATAATCTAGGCACAAGTCCTAAAGGGTTCTTCCCTACCTAAAGGGTGATTACTTGACCTTACTTTAGGTTAGGGAGTAGGGAGGGATCGAGGAGCCTAGCCTACAGACAGGCAGGCCGACCAAAGGAAAGGGAGAGGCTTGCAACCTTATTCATTCCACTTGGATCGGGTAAAACGGGGTTTGAACCCGCGACTTCTGGCGTGACAGACCAACACTCTAACCGACTCAGCTATTTCCCCCTTCCCACTCTTTCACTAGGACTTCAGTCTTCCCATTTCCCATTATTCACCCGAGAAGAGTCGTTACCACCGGACTACAAGCACTGATGCTACCCTGTTCGGGGGCTTATTCAGTTGTCATGCCCTGATTTCGAAGTATGATGATGGAATGGGATTGGAATACGCCTCGCATTTCATTCCTCTTTACTGCTTTAGAAACTATCTAATATTTACATGGAATTAGCTTGGTAATTGCAAATATGTATCTATTCTTTTCTTTTGATCTCATTTTAACAAACAAGAAATGAACTTTGAGCGAAGCTGAAGTGGTTTCGCCTTCCCAAAGGGGAAGTTGGTTTAGCACTCTATCTGCTGAAATAGAGGAACAAAGTACTTTCCCATATCGCAGGGAGTTGGCTAGCTCTTTCCCCTAAACTGGGGAAGGAGCGAAAATCTGCTTTCCCGACAAAGGTTATTTATTGCTAACCCATAAGGGTGAGGAGGGGAAGGAGCGTTTAGCACTCTATTTATCCGAAATAGAGGAACGGAGTACTTTCCCGTATCACGAGGAAGGAGCGTTAAGAAGCTTTCCCACTACCCTCACACCAAATAAGTAATTCAGGGATTTCTTGCTTTCCCGACGAAGGAGGGGAAGGTAATTGCTAATAAAATATGTTGCTCATTGTTGCAATTCCCAAGTTAATAAAAATGAATTGCTTAAATACGAGATTTGGACAATAATGGATACACGTTGCAATTACCTAATAAAATAGATTGCTAATTGTTGTAATTACCATAATTCCATTTTAATGGTGAAATATGGTATCGTATTATTAGAAATTAATAACTTATACATGTTCTTTCCCATATAATCACTCTTTTCCGTGTATATGTTTCAATTACCAAGGTAATTGTAATTAATGGCTTATACATGTTCTTTGTTATACCACTGCCAATTGCGATTAGTTGCCCACACATGTCCCTTTTGTATCTATTCTTTTCTATCGTACGTACTTCTTTATTTTGAATTGAGCCTGCCTGCTTGGCTGCTGGCCTCCCGCCCGGAAGTGGTGCATTAATCATTGAAGCATATAATAGGGTAGGAGGGCGGTAATATCCGTGGGCTCTCCCTTTCCTTTGGTCAGAATTTGTGTTCTGTACTGACCTTACTGACCTTCCTTCGTTATAAGGTAAGTAAGGGATAACCCTCTCATTTTCACCCGGGTTGACCTGAGCAGAGCGAAAAAGAAGGTCCTTCTATCTATAAAGGATGGGTGGGATGGATGAACCAGGAAATTGCATGGAATAATATAGTATGATGAACCATGAAACAACTACCATCCATGCCATGCATGTGTGTGAAATTGGAAACAAAAATGATTTGATTCCCGCTTTGAGTGAGTCAGGTGACTTCGGTTCGGGATGTGGTACAACCGAACAAACGAGCGAGGGCTTGAGGCGAAACTTCCCATAACCAACCCGAACAGGAAGCCCCTGTGTGGTGTGGGGGCGTGTCAACGAACGCGAACACGACCCACCGACATAGAAGTAGCGAGCAAGCCTTCTAGTAGCAAAATTTCCCCGAGGCTGCCACCACGGGATATTATGCCCTAATCATCTACCTGCAGGATTGTCAAGGAAACGAAAGTGCCACTTCTCAGACAAGGACCCTTCGCTACGCTCAGGTAAGGTAGGTATACTTTTATATCTTCCCGAACCCAGGTTATAATAGGGCTCTTTGAGGGGAATAAATATGAGTAAGGTGCATAATTGATGTGTGTAGGTTACCATAGCGAAGGTTACTGTCACGAGGCCCTTTATCTATCTCTTCCCCCTCAAAGAGCGCGCTTCTTTCTATGGTGTTGTGTGGGGCTCTATTATATAGATATATATAGTGACATAAAACTAGTCGTCGCCTTATATATTGGGGGGAAGGGGGGGCTCAGCTCAGCTCAGTCATGCGATCCCTTATCCTTATTTCCTTGGCCTTGGCTTGGCCTTGGCAGAGGCATTTAAATATTTATCTTACTGTGTCCTCTTTTTATCATATCCTTCTAGCGCGAACACTAAGGAAGGCAGTCGTTAGAGGTGAACAGGGTTATTAAGACAGATAGATCCAGACAAGTCCAGGGAGGTTCGGCCCCAGGGAAGTCTTTTCATGGCCCCAATTCTGCCTTTCGGATAATGCGGAGACGACCCTCGACCGACGCAGGAGGGAGAGAGCATTTCTGCACCCGCTCGACCCACCCGCATATAACCTGGGCATTCACTCGACCTGCTCTCCCTTTCTCGACGATCTTATTGTATGCGAACTAACTCCTGTTCGGTTATGACTGACTATATAATATATAATAAAGAGACCGATTCATGTGGGATGTCACTCACTGTATCTTACTTTACTAGGTCGAGGGATAGGGCATTGACTCGCTCGACGTCAGGAGGGAGAGGCACTTGTCCTTGTTGTTATCCCTCTCCGTGCGTGAGGAGGAAGAGGCGCAATCAATCGGTATAAGTTCTTAGGTGTGTAATATGCCAGATATTACGTAATAATCACCTTATGTACCTTTCGGTAGTGTTAAACAAGGTTGTCCCCTCTCCCGACGGGAGGGAGAGGCAGGCGCTTTGTTTGGTGAATTTGTTGAAAAGAGTAAGTGGATGGGAGGTGTCCGCTATGTCCTTCGGTGAATAATCCCATTCTGTGGTTCCTTCGGTCGGTTAAAAGAGAGAGAGTCTGTTAGGAGACAATAGGTTAAGGTGGCAAATCGATTCTTCGTTCGGTTCAAGGTTGCATTCTAGTGCACCCGATGCTGTTACGGTGAAAAGAAAAGAGTAGTATTCTGGCGGTTCTGCTATTCCTTGTTGAGGAGGAGTACCCCGGTGCGGTGGAAGGGCAGAGTCTGTTTTCCGTTCGAACATAGGATGGCGAATAGGCAGGCAGAGTGGGT
>SNQJ01S0176516.1:17020-36967 GCA_010110895.2 Picea sitchensis | reverse complement strand
TAGGGTTGTTGACTAATCCAAAACTAGGCATGTGAGACTAAAGAAAAGTTTGATGAAAATGCTAGTCTCTTGTTTTTAAAGTTAAGGAAGGTTTGAAAGAATGTGATCATATACACCAGGTCTATTACAGAGATACAAATCAAATTAGATGATGAAATTGATGAGGGCTTTTGGTTGTGGTACATGTTGAGTACATTGTTGAGACAAGTAGTTGATGAGTTGGTGCACATACATGAGGTGTATAGTTGATGATGTTGGTACATATTAATGAGTCATAGTTGATGAGTAGTTGACACATGATTGGTACATGGTTGGATGTGTTATCCCCGATATCTAGGGATAACTAGGAGATCATGTCTCGAGGCCCATAGGTCCTAGACATGGAGTACCGAGAGCAGGATTGACCTAAGCATGGCCCTGGAGGGCCCATCCTTCTTCTTCTTCGGTTGACTTGTCCTGTCAGCAGCAACAGTTTCCATCACCATCGACCTGGACTTGTATCAAAGAGGACTCTTGCTCCATGAGGTAATTGGTCCAAGGTATCATGGTATGTGTCATATTTGATCGTTATAACCCTCTTATATATGCATTAGGTTCCTTTCATTTCTTTGTTTTTAAAGTTAAGGAAGGTTTGAAAGAATGTGAGATCATATACACTGTGTCTATTACAGATACAAATCAAATTAGATGATGAAATTGATGAGGGCTTGGTTGTGGTACATGTTGAGTACATTGTTGAGACAAGTAGTTGATGAGTTGGCACATACATGAGGTGTAGAAGGATGATGTTGGTACATATTAATGAGTCATAGTTGATGAGTAGTTGATACATGATTGGTACATGGTTGGATGTGTTATCCCCATATCTAGGGATAACTAGAGATCATGTCTCGAGCTCCATAGGTCCTAGACATGGAGTACCGAGGAGCAGGATTGACTTAAGCATGACCGAGGGTCTATCCTTCTTCTCTTCTGGCTGACTTGTCCCTGCTGCCAAAGAATAGCCTATCACCATCGAATTCGACTTGTATCAAAGAGGACTCTTGCTCCATGAGGTAATTGGTCCAAGGTATCATGGTATGTGTCATATTTTGATCGTTATAACCCTCTTATATATGCATTAGGTTCCTTTTCTACTTCGGGACATGACCGGCTGATCTTACACTCAATCCACTTGACCATTGTTGGGGTGTGATTGATGGGGTGACTTAGCAAGATGATGTTCATGGGTTTTGGTTAGCCACCAAGGGGATTCGAAATACCGCTCTGCTCCCATCATATCATTACTCTTACATCTTATCTCCCAAGACATCTTATATCCCATTCCCCTAGTCCAAGTTCATTGGGATGACCTTTGAAGGTTACACTTTGTCTCTAGGGGAAGAAGGGGCTAAAGGCCTTGCAAAAAAGTAGCTGTAAAAAGATAAAAGCCATAGGGAAAGAAACCTAGAGATGCTTTTGCCTGGGGATCCCTTTCAAAAGGCAATAAAAGGCCTCTCGATAAGAAACTAAAGGGACCCTAAGAAAAATAATAAAACAAGACTCCAACCAAGAGGATGTGGGGGTCTCATCACGAGCCGCTCCATTATGTTCATAGGTATCCAAAGTAGCATGACATTGCCAATTATCCTGTCACCACGCTTGTGTATGTTGACCTTTGTTTGCATGGCAAAAGGAAAGGGGTCTCATCACGAGCCAACCTTTATCATCTCCTGAAGATACTGGTAACACTGCCAGCTCTGGTCACCACACCAAAGCAAGATCCTCTAGTCAGACCTTTAAATAAAAAGGAAAGAAAAAGCAATAAAAGAAAAAATAAAGGCAATAAAGGGGTTTGGAAAAAATGCATCCATGATAGGTACATCTCGCCTCCTACAAAGGTACCCACGTGACAACACCCCTTTTGGTCTTACTGTGACTGGCCATCCCTAGACCATATATCACCTCATAAAACATGGCTTGAATGATCCTCCCAGGAAACTTCTCCTTCTGGTAGGGTATTAAGCCCAACAGGGTTATCTCCGTTGGTTTCTTCAAATTTTGCATGGTAGATATGTACAATGTCTTTGAGCTCTAGGATGATATGTTAGGGATTTCATGCATAAGGTTTGATAAATTTAATGATGAAATGTGATTAACATTGACATGATCCCTGCAGGGACTCCATGAACCCATGGAGGGGTGCTAGCCCTTTGATGTGTGTGACTATACTCCTAAGTGGGATGTGTACCAATGGACCCGTACACATGGGGATACGATTAGTTCTACCCTCCCATGGCTGAAGAGCCCATCAGATGGTTGCTGGGATGGTATAAGCAGGACAACGTGGCTATGAGAATTTGCACAAAGAAGACAAAAGGACGCTCCACCAGGACACCATAGCATAGCCCGGCCTAGGGGATCACCCACCGCAGATGGGTTGGATGGTTTTGATGGACATGACGCCACCCTAGGCAACCTGGATGTTTTCCGGAGGTGGTGCAGGATGGATCATTTGGCACATGTGGTGTTGAGAAGCTCCCATAGAGGGCCAACGCTCACTGGATGTCGATCTTGTCTAAAACGCCAACGTCTCCCCGTGAGGGGCCTGACGTCTCCCCTTTGAGCTCATATTGTGACATTTTAGCATTTAATGTGACAAAATGCTGTAATATTGTTAGTCAGCCTTGTCAGGTGTTTTAAATGACCCATTTTCTAATTAATGGTCATTAGGATGATATAAATAGAGGACGCTATTCTCACTTTCACATAACACAACTCACTCTCAGGAGAGACTATCTTTTAGCGTTTTGCTTGGTATTTTCTGAAGTGAGGCGCTATTCTTGTGGAGAATCATTCTTGGTATATTTATGGTGTTTTCTATAAAGGTTTTACAACTAGGGTTTGATAAGCTCTTTCATTAATTTGTAAGTGTTTTCTCATCAAAAACTTCTTGAATGAATGATTGTGTATTAAATCTATTGCATTTGTTGTTACATTGTTAATATTTTGTTTAATCATTGAAACACTAGGTAACAAGCACACAAGTAGTGGTCCTGCCATGTCCCCATGATAGAAATCTTGTTTTATCCATTGATTAAGGAGAGAATATATCTAGTCGTTGCTACACTAGTTCCCTTTTTACCGAGTTAAATTTTGAACATAAGTTAAAAAAAGAAGACGTCCTAGGCCCAATTGATTTTACACCTAGGGTTTGACTCTTAGGGTTTGAAAGGTCTTGGCCCTACAACACTTTTCATCCCTAGATTTTATGTTTTGAAGCTAGCCACTTTGCCAAGGATTTTTTAAGGAAAGAGGGAGGAGCATGAGGTCGTTTAAGCAACACCGGAATGAGCCTCCTCCCTTAGGGTTTTGACTCTATGGCTCTGCCATTGAAACACTAGAAAGCCTAACCTTCTTTGTCCTTAGATTTAGATTCTCCCGACCCATCCCTTACCCCTTGACTCCATAATAACCTAAGGCACTATCTAACTCTCCAACGTGGAGCTTCTTGTGCCAAAACAACACTTTCAAACTTCTTAAATTTGAAACCCTAACTAACCCTAACGCCTAATTAACCCTAGATTTATGATGACATCATGCCTTGTTTGAACCCTAAATTGATAAAAAACGTTGTGGCTTATTCATCCAAAGATAGACATTGGTGTATAGAGAAGTTTCATCGGCCTATTTGCAAATGTTGAGCCTTCTTGTTGAAGAACTAACCCCTAAAGAAGGTTGATGTCACCCCCAGTAAGCTCGACGCAACACCTTGTCATATATGAGCATTTGATGACATTTTATGTTAATTCAAAGATTGATTTCATATACATTGAATATTATATCATTTCTAGTGTTTATTGAGAAGTAATATTATAATCATAGTCATTTTTTCAATCATTGACTTCATCACACCACCGCTGAATATGCTCATATGTAATATTGACAATCATTATTTTATGAAGTACTGACCACTGTTGTACATTTTAGTTTATTGTTGCCTTGTCTCATGTGTGCCTTCATATTTATCTCATTTTGACTATCTTCTGGCGTAATCTATGGAAGGGAAAATTTACCTTGATCCTTTAAACCTTTCCCATTCAAAACCCTGGGGATACTGTGATCACCCCTTTGGGTTTAGCCTCCCTAAATAGAAAGAGCCCCCACTCCAGGTGACAAGGGTGGGGCTCCTCACGCTTGATCATTACCTTTGGCTACTCTTTGACCTAAAACTACAAACTGAGCAATAACAGGATGCACTTGTTTAGCGGTACAAGGATTACAAAGTTGGTGCATGGTTGATGCACTTGTTTATGGTATAGGCTGGGTGCATGGTTGATGCACTTGTTTATGGTACTGTGCTGATTGCATGTGTTGAGGTACACATGTTGGATGCATGGTTGATGCATGGTTCAGATTTATTGTACAGTGGTTTCTACAAAGGATAGTGTGGGATCTGGTTCCACTATCTCTACCCTACTCTGTGGTGGTAGGACGGGAGCAAGGATGTGGTTGCAGCCACCCTCCGGGTTGTAGCTGCAGAACATTGGGGGTTGTAGCCTCAGTTGTAGCCGCAGAATTGGGGAGTTGTAGCCCCTGCCAGCCCCGAGAAACTAGGGGGTTGGAGCCTCCTTCGAAGGTAGTCGGAAGACAAAGGAACTTGGTGCTTCCAATGAATGTAATTCTTCAAGACATATAAGAAAAAGTGCCTCGTGGTTTTCTCTCCGACACGGGTCAGAAAAACACCTGTGCATCGTGGTAGGTTTCCACGTAAAACACTGGTGTACTGTGTATGTGTGTGATTGTTTATTTCGCTCATTATTGGATAATAATTCTACATTGATATAACATTTGAAGAAAAAGGATTATAATTATGCTATTACTGATTCACCCCCCCCTCTCAATAATCCAACAAGCCATGCCTATGATCACTAACTTGAATAAGGTCACTACTTCAGATTCAAATATGGTAGATCCCATGTTATATATGAAACTGATATGTTCCTTGATGTATATGGTCAACACTAGGCCAAATATATGTTTTGCAGTGAACACCTTGAGCCAGTTCATGGTGGATTTGAAGCAGGAGAATTTGGTAGAAGAAAAACACGTGCTTAGATACTTAAGAGGAACATTGGAGTATGGGCTAATATATCTCGGAGATGGTGAGGTGAAGTTGTAGGGGTATACAAACTCAGATTGGGAAAAAAATGTAGCATATAGGAAGATCATATCAGGGTGTTGTTTTAGTTTGGGACCAATGATGATATCCTAGTTTAAGAGGAAGTAGAATTTCGTGGCACTTATCTCAGCAGAGGCAGAGTATATGACAACTAGTATAATGAGTTGTGAGGCCATTTTTCTTTTCAAGTTACTTTCAAGTTTATTTGATCGGGAGTTGGATCCCACGATGATCTGATGTGATAATTAGAATTGTATCAAACTCTCTAAGAATCCAGTATTTCATGAAAGGTCCAAGAACATAGGGATCATGTATCACTTCATTTGAGATAGGATTCATAAAGGAGCAGTGAAGCTCTAGTATGTACCCACATATTATTAAGTTGTAGATATTCTCACCAAGCCCTTAGAAAAAGGGAAGTTTGAAGAGTTCAGGAAAAAACTTGGATTGGTACATAATTCCTTCCTCACTAAGAGGGAGTGTTGATGTTTGTAGCTCATAAATGAACTTTTGCACAAGTTTGGTTTCAAGCGTGCGTTAAGTCGTCCAAGTAAAATATATTTTGTAATTCACTTTATTTATAAATTGAAAGTATTTTAATTAGATTTTGAGTCTAATAAGGTGCATTTTTAATGCATTAGTGATTTAGACTAATCTCAACTGTAGATCTCAAAATGAGATTAGGTTTTTGGTAGATTAGGGTTCCAACTAAAGTATAAAGGCAAGTAAAGGTAGAGGGTAAAAACACACTTTGTACACCAAGACGACTCAAGAGATTAGAGAGAGATCATTTGAGCATATTCAAAGCAAATAAGAGATTCCAATAGGCATATCTAGAGCATATATGGGTGAACAACAGACAGATCTAGAAAATATGAGGTCTAGCAGGCAGATCTAAGTGATCAACAGGTATATCTAGTGCATATCAAAGTGTTGAGAAGGAAGATCCAGTAGATCTGAGTGACTAGAAGGCAGATCTAGCATATCTGAGTGACCAATAAACATAACTAGTGTAGATCTGAGTGTTCGATAGACATATCTAACAAATCTAAGTGTTTAATAGGCAGATTTAGTAGTTCTGAGTGACCAACAATAGATCTAATAGATCCGAGTGACCAATATATAGATTTAGTGCATACATGAATGTTCAACAGATAGATATAGCAGATCTAAGTGTTGAACAAATAGGTCTAGCATATCTGAGTGACCAACAAACAAATCTAGTGCATATTTGAGTGTTCAGTAGGTTGAAAACCTTAGTTTTGAGGTGTCCTTATAATTTTTTATCTTTAATGATAAATCGATTTGAAGGACATAAATTCTTGTGTACTTGAAAAGTTATTTTTTTCTTCTATTTGTATTTTCTATCCATCTATGTGATTGATGCATTCTCATATTTTTATTTTTGTTACTGAGTAAATTTGAGATTTGATTTATTTAATAAAGAAGCATAGGACAACGATCACCTAGGGTTTGGAAAATTTCACAAGGGAGTGGTGTGAGACGAGAAAAGGGGGAAGATGTGAGAAGGGGTATATTATTTCCATGCCCCTTGGACACATATCCTCTTCATAAAACCACATAGTGGCATTGACATCCATAATAATAGGCCAATGATACACTCAAGAGGCCATGTGTGGTTTTTCGAGGCATCCTTATTGGACGTAGATTTCTACAAGCTTCCTTTAGGGCCTAACGTTCAAATTTCTTCCCTTGTCCATGTCTAAGGCCCCAAGACCCATACCTAGTGCTAAAAAATACTAGTGGTACCAATATACCTAGTTAGAGGCAAATTATGCCCTTGATAGGCCATTTGTGGTTGTTCAATGTATCATTTTTGGCTCTAGAAGCCTATAAGATTTCATTAAGGCCTAACTCTTGGGATTGTTCCCCTACCCCTAGATGCCTACAAGATTTCTTTGAACTTATGAATACTTAGTCAAAGAAGCACATGCATTTTGTAGAATGCACACACACTCTAAAATGTGCAATGTTCTTTTCATTTCAAATTTGTTTTGGGCGGGAGTGAAAACTATAGCATATATGTTTACTGATTTGGTTGCGGGAGTGACAAACCTGGTGGTTTGGGTTGCAAATACATTAAAACCTCCATTTTCCTAAATACCTCTCAATAAATATGTTTTTGACGTCATTTTTGTATAGGTTACACACATTTGTTGTCGATGAAACTACAGACAGATATAGAGTCGACTATACAGATTCCAAATATACAATTATTTAAAAAAAAAAATATTATTTACTATTTTTAATATATTTTTGTTTTGACATATATCAAAATCCTAAAATACATACCTATTTTATTCCTGCTATGTTTTTTTATCACCTTAACCATTTTTAAAATAATTTATACATCGCACTAGTATATAATGAATTATACAATCTAAAAATAAAATAAAAATTGTTTGATAATGTTAATACCATCATACCCTACACTAACACAAGGCCTTGTAATTTCAAGAACATAATTATTTTCATAATTTAAAAAGAATATAAAATTAACATTATAAATTTTGAAAAAATAGCCTTGCACTAGAACAATGTGTTCACTATATTTCTACAAATTTTTGTTAAGGAAATTTGTTTGCACCTAGTGGGAAAACCTAGGGTTCAACATGAATTTACTGACAAAACCCTCAGATACCGGCCCTTACGGCATCACCCACAAGCAGGTGAAGTCTCAATTGAGGTATCTATGGGAACTATAGGAACCATGTTTCTATAGTGATGAAGGGATGGAAGGAAGTCCTTATAACCATTCTACTTAGCATTTGTTCATTATTCATTATATCATGTGCGCATAAACATAATAATAGGTAATATATTCAAAACAATAGAAAATATATCATATGCACAATAAACAAAACATCGGCCACATCATAACACATAGACACCATAATTAATGTGGTTCATTGAAGATGGGCTACATCCACAACGATTGGATCCTTATTATATTATTTAGAACATCTATTACAAAATACGTGCACTGCGCTCATACATTATGTCTAATACTTAAAAAAATTTACCTTGCCATTCTCCTATCTCTCCGTTGCTCTATACTTCTTACTCTCCGACTATTATTCTATCCCCAAAACCCTTACTTATTTATACAATTACAATGGGGCTTAACCCATATCGATGGACCCAAAATGCCTGGTGTATTTCAACGGTCTTTCTTCCTTTGCACGCATTGATCCCTGAAAGTGCACCAACTATCTTTCCTTCTAATTTGTGAGCGTTGCACACTTCCCAAAACGGGTCCCAAAAATCTTGTCCCAACAAGCCCCCAACACTCAGTTGTGGCTCATCCCGAGCCACTTAGTCCTTCTACTGTGATCCCTTCCATGTCACAATGAAATTATGAAAATTTTCCCTTGCGGTTGCGACCTTCTCCTTTTCCTATGATTCTTTCACCAAAATATCTTATGTTGTCTACGTGGTTATGGGGACCTTCAGTTTCTCTGTGTTGTCTTGCACTGTTTCTTTTACTATTCCTTGTGCAGCCACAAGTTCTTATATTACCTGGAATTCTTCCTCTTGCAGCAGCTCAAGCTTTTTCTCAAGAGTATGTTGTTCACCTCTTATCTAGTTTATCTTGTTTTGAAACTTCATATTCTAAACTATTTCAACCATTCATTCTGTTGTTGGGAGAGTGCTCATTGTTTCTTTTAACTTATGGGTTTTCTTCTGCGTAGTCTGTAACCTATGTTTTATTGCTTGTAACTCTGCATCCTCATCAAGTGATACCACACTTGTGTACTTTATTCATATAACTTTTCACATTACTCATCCAAAATTATGATTCTCTCCATGGTGGTCATGACTATCTTCTCTCATTGCTCCAATTATTTTGGTGGGGTACTCGACATTGTGCGAGATTCCAAATCGACTATCTTTGCACATAATCCCTAAATGGATTCACTTATATTTTTCACTTGAGCTTCCAAAGGAGTATCTACTTCCATTTGTACCTCTTGGATGTTTTTGTATACCTCTTGCACTTCCTGTTGCAACCTTGATGTTCTCTGTGCAACCTCATCCCGTTCTAGCATGAATTTGCTATATTTTGTGTGTAGTTCTTCATTGTCTGCAATGACTTTGACCAACTCCATAGAAGTCAATTCAGTGTGAAACTAGATTTCTTGTGTGACACTTGTTTGCAAGCTATGTATCACTTTCATCGGTAACTATGACAACACTAAGTCAATATGACTTAATGCTTGTGTGCACTCCTGCATTTCTGTCGTGGGGAACTCTATGGCCTCTATTGATATCTTCATGATCTGGAGCTCTATTGTTGTTGATGATAGTTGAGGTGTTGTAGTTTGTGACTTTGTTGTCTGTGTTGTGCTCTCTATATGTTCTAATTATGTCATTCGTATTGGCTCTATCCTGGTCGATTCCAAAATCTGGTGTAGTGTGGCTATCTTCCCATGCACATTCATGTGAATTTCCTCTTGTTTTTGTGTATCTCACTGAAATGATTCCTTAGTGACTTCTTTCACCCGATCTCCAATCTTCTCCAAGTCATATTTAGTTAAGACCTAGATATTTTCTTCCTTTGAGGCTTTCCTCTTCTTGTGTTTATGTGATGATCGGTCCTTAGGATGTTATTTTCTCCTCTCTCCAATGTGTGGTGTTTCTGAGTGTCATCTGCACCATTCCCTTGTTCTTCATGTTCATGTTCTTCTTCTTGATCCTTCTCTTGGTGTTGTGTCTCCTTCTACATTGTTTTCGACACTGGGGTTTTCGACTTTGCTTCCCAGTCATTTACAATCATACTGACATCTTGTTATGTCAATTTGTAGCTAGTCAACAACCATTTCTAATCCAAATCCATTTTTGCTTGGATGTACATGTGGTGTGGACATGTTTTGAATCAAACGATTTATTTATATGATTCAATTGTATGAGGTAGGATGCACGGTGTATCCTCAATACTCTGCAATATTATCTCCTTATAAATGTAGAAAGTGACATTGTTGTCCATTTTCCTATTCTTGTGCGTGATATGCCACAAAGAAACATACCTCACTGCGAGGTATGGCGCCTGCGTACCTTCCAAGAACTGAGTTTCTTCTGGATCCCTTCAAGCAACCAATGCAATCAAAATTAGCAACCAAGCATAGTGAAACTTGATACCTTTATCCCGCGCTTCCCTACATTCAGTTAAAACTTGGTTCACCAAAAATGTCGCCCAGTGCGTCTACACTCTTGATGCACACTTTTCTGTTGTTTCTATTACTTCTGCTAGTACATGGTCTCTGCAAAATTTCCTAAGTAAATTTCAAGCCATCACCTGTGTCGCAAATTTGACGACATCCTCATAAATACTCACGACATCCAATCCACACACTGCTCTATGTGTGGCATATTTTTCCTTCATCCTTTCTCTTGAGTCTTATCTGTGGACATAGGAAGTGGGTCTTCCTCTGCTGACGAAAATCCTATAATCTATGCAATAAGCTAGGTGTCAATTGACACTGGCCTATCCAACCAGAGGAAACCTCCATGGACACAAATCAACAATAACTTGATGTAGATTTTAATTTATGTGCTTCTGCCAAAGCGCGAGACCTCCAACATGTTCACTATTCTTGTTCATTGTAGTCTTGTTACCCACTCCTATGGTTCGACTGTGAGTACAAGTGAGTCTGGACTGAGTTCTGTATGGAGATATTTTTGTTGTGCTAAATCCAAAAATTTCTTTAGATTTGCAAGATCATGGTTTGAAAACCACAAACTTCCTATTGCGCCCAACATATATTCCTCAATGAAGACCCCAGGTGGAATCACTAGTGCAACGAGATCATACTTCAGATCCTTGGAAAGTCTAATTGGCTTTGTTGCTGGCTTCCTGGGTGGCACATATGCCCTTGTGAAGTTTAATGGATTTGATGCCTCTGCTCTTGGTTTTTCTTCCTATATAGGTATTGATGCCTGCTTAGTGTGCAATTTTTTCATCTATGATGTGGATGCCCATGCCTTTGGTGGCGCCATAAATTTCTGCAACTCAATCAATTCCTTGTTCTCTTTGAATTTCCAAAAAACCATGAACCTTTCTCGTTTCCCCTCATATGATTTTATAGGTTGTTGGAAGTTGTTTCATTCCTCTTCGCGCCAAAACTTACAGTCCATTCCAATTTTGTTCACATTCAATTCTTGTCGAGATTCTGCATTAATTTCAAATCATGGTCTAGATTTTCCAGTCTATCAAAATCTCGTCATCGCTTTTCATTTACGACGATGCATTCATTCCATATCGCCATCATGTTTTCTCTTTAATTATTTTCCCATCATCTTCTCAAGTCTTTATACTGGCTCTTTTTGTGCACAATTCAATTCTTCTTTTTGCACTCCTTCCTATTTCTTACTTCATTTCTGTGACATTTTATTGTTCATCTCTTTTTCTGCTAATTTGACTCTTTGAACAATTCAAGCCTCCTGTCTCTTCAAATTTTGATTGTGTATTGCCTCAAGCGCTTTCATGTTTTTTTTCTTTTCATTTTTTTCTTTTTAGTATATAATACAAATATAATACAGATACTATAGTACACATACTGTGCACTTAGTCTAGTGCGAGGAAGGATGATTGCCCCTATATAGTTTCAACCGACTTCCATTGAGTAGTCCTTCCATGATTTCCCCATTCAATTTATCCAACTAAACAACACCTTCCTCTGTCACAGATCTTATCACATACATACCCAATTAGTGCATTTTGAACTTTCTAGAGTGCTACAAACAATTGTTGTCATAGACCCAAACTAGGTCTCCCATCTGGAACTTCTTTTCTTTAATATGTTTGTCATGCCATGCCTTTTTGCGTTATTTATGAACCTCCTGATGAAATCCTGCGATGAAGCGGTCTTCCTCTAATTCCACTATCTCTTACAGTCTTTTCTCTACAACTCCAGAATCCATGAGCTCTATCAGTGCGAGAATGCACAAACTCAACACAATGAACTCCATGGGCATAAATTCTTCCTGACCATATACTAATCAGAATGGTGTCTATCCTGTCAACTTCTTATATGTGGTCTGATATTCCCATAGTACTGTAGGAATCCTCATGTCCCAGTCATCTCGATTTAAGTTACATATCTTTGTTAGTGCATGCTCTAGGATCTTGTTAAATGCTTCCATTGTTTTGTTCACCCGAGGATGATAAGATGTGCTCTTTTGTTGATAAATTTGAAATTATTTTGTCAAAGAAACAATCATTTTATTCAAAAAATGGGTCCCCTAGTCACTCATAAGGATTCTAGGACATCCAAACCTCGTAACAACATTCTCAAATAGAAACCACACAATAGTCTATGAGCTGCAATTCCTGGCAGGTTCTACTTCAACCCATCGGTTCAAGTAATCTATCGCAATGATTATATATCTTGCTCCTGACCTTTTTTATGGAGGGTTGATTGGTCCAATGAAATCAACTTCCCATTTATCAAAAGTATACAACGTAACTTGTGGTATTAAAGGCATCTCGTCTCTTCTAGATGGCTTCCCAAATTGCTGACATACATCATAGGTCTAACATAAATCCTTAGCATCCTTATGAAGGGTGGGACACCAAAGTCCTATGCATAAAATCTTCTGAGCCATCGCTTTCCCTGCATAGTGGCCTCTTGTAATTTATTCACGTGACTATGATAATATCATAGGCCTCTCATGCTCCAATACACATCGTCGAAGAATACCATATGCGCTTAACTTATACAAATTACCCGCTATAAGTTGATAATTTGCTTCCTTTATTACTAATTGTTTCTTCTGCGTAGTTGTAAATTTGGGTGGGGCTACTCCTGTACTAAAGAACTATATATATATACAAAGTAATCATCAATCATCTGTATTGCGATCATGTGTGCATCTAGTATACTATCATCCACATTTCCTACATGTTCCCCTATTAATATGCGTGACAAATGGTCAGGTCTTGTATTTAATTTTCCTAGTTCACAATCACTTTGAAGTCATACATATGAAATAATAACAACCATTTGCATATCCTCCCCCCAACACTGGTTTATTGACTAAGTATCTCAATGCATAATGATATGTGTACATCTTAAAATGTGATCCCAAAATATCTAAACTTATAGAGTGCATATACCATTTCCAGTCCTTCACGCTCTATAGTAGTGTAATTTTGTTCAGTAGTCGACAACTTCCTACTGGAAAACACAATGGGATGATCCAAATCTCCTTCAACTGGATGAGCTATAATTTCACCTAACACTATAGATGATGCATATACTTGGACATGAAATTCCTTCTTCCAATATGGAAATACTAAAATTGGTGCAGTAACTAGTTTCTACTTCAAAGTATCAAAACTTTGTTGACATTCCTCGTTCCATTGAAACTTGACCTCCTTCTTCAACAATTTTTCTACCAGGGTTGTGATCTGTGAGTATCCCTTAATAAATTTTATGTAGTAACCCATATGACCCAATCTTTCTCATAGTTGTCACACTGAAGTAGGTGGTGGAAGATCAACAATAAAAACAATCTTTGCAGGATCAACCAAAAGTCCTTGTTTACATACTAAATGACCCAACATGATACCAAAAGGTGCACATAAAATACACTTCTTCAAGTTCAACGAAATAAGGAATTATCTACATTTGTCCAACATCAAGTGCATAGTTTCAATATGGTCCTTCAATAAACTGAACACTATCCAATCATCTAAATATACTTCTAGGAATTTATGAATGAATTCTTTAAAAGTCACGATAACAACTCAAGAAAATAGCATTGGTGCATTTTTCAATCCAAAAGGCGTGACACTATACTGATAACATCCCCATTATGTTGCAAATGTTGTCTTATGTAAGCAAGCATCATTCAATTTCCGCAGGTCCACAAAAATTATGATTCCACCTGTTTTCTTGTCTTGGACCACCATCAGACTTATCCATTCTGACTCTGTGTCAGGTTCAATAATCCCAACTTCCAACATCCTATCTATTGTTGCTTTCATTTTTTTCTTATATACTGCGTTCAATCGATACAGTCTCTTCTTCACTGGATTTGCATCCATCTTCAAGGGGATCTCCATCTCCCCTAGCTCCCTATAAATCCATTTCATTTATGAAAATGTAGTTGGAAAAAGGTCATGATATTTGTGTAGTAAATCAACAATATTCTCCACAATTTATTCATTCTAGTAGTCTCCAATGTTTGCGAATTTGGGATTATCCTTCGTACCAATATTCACATTGCACATTTTCAACGACCTTTCATACACAACAGATTCAAGCTTGAGACCCTCTACTCTGCACTCTCCTTTGGTTTCTGGCACTTGAAAAATTCTTGAGTCTCCATCCTCCGGTCTTCTCCAACAACATTATATCATTCCAAAACCTCTTGAACAATCACAAAATATCCGGGCGCACTACATAAGGGTATTGGTCCCATCGGGTCTTCTGATGTAAAGATTTTTTTTTTGATAATCTGCATAGTTATGTCGATCAAAGGGGCATCATCTTGAAAATTGAAAGTTACCTTGAAGTTGCAAGTCAAATCTTCCCACTTTGTTATTCCTCTGCATACTTCCAGTTCTATATACCAGTTCTTCGGGATTGTATCCAGAGTGTGTACAAACAAGTGCATCCATTCCTGCTTAGGTACTTAACTCCATGTCACAATGCACTGTGTAAGATGATTTTTAGGAAAACTCAACCCAATGTACTTATGTGCAGTATATTCAGTTTTTTTTTTCCGAACCTGACCTATAATATCCTTCTGCATTGATGCCAATTATCGATTCTATCATTATGTGAAACCCACCACGTTGTAGGAGTCACTTTTAGCTTGACATCCAAATCTATCAATCTCTTTTTTTTCGGTATATACAACTAAAATTATTTTACAAAAGAAACTATATCTATTATTCCATCATATTTCGATGGATCACATACCTCAGCACTAATCCAACGCAATGTGTGAGCAATCTGGGCACATCTCCTTGTAGATACTTCATGCAACCTCTGTTGCCAATGTTCTAGGGATTTTTTTGAATCCGACGTGCAAGAAATGATACTTCTCCAACTAAATACACCTTCGGTTGTAGTATTAACACAATCATCCATCCATGGTCACATTGTAAAGTTTATCGAGTTATTTTCCCCTTACCGGTTCCACATATCATCTTCCTTCTGTGGGATTTAATGGTGCTTGATGAATCTCAAGTATCCTACTTCAAAGATCATTCATCTATTTTTCAGATCAATAATGGTCTCGTTATAAAAATCCTAATCGACTCCATGTAACGCTGGATAGGATTTACTATCATCCACTATCTCTATTACTTCAAAATTTGTTGTGTTGCACACTCCATCGATATTAACATTCACCCATGTGAGTCTTCTGATCGAAACAATCTTGTGTTGATTTGCTAGCCTCGATTGAATAGGTGACCAGATCAACTTTGGTTTTCCTATCGTCTCCCATGTCTGCTTTAGAAGGACATTCACATCATATCCCAGATCCAAGATGATATTATACATATCATAGTCTCCTATTTGTGCATTAAGTCGTAATTCCCTATTCATTATTTTCTTGCACTGTACCTGGTTAACTGTTCATTTTACAACAAGTGCTTCTTTATCTTGCGTGCATTGGTAGATCATTCTACGTAGCATGTTTAATGTAGTTTCATCCTTTATTAGTTCTAAAAAACTCTTTAAGAAAATTTTCATAATGCTTTCCTTCTCAAATGCCCTTTCTATAATCAAGTGATCATAGGTTGGAGGCATGTCATACATAGGTTGTGAAGTTTATGCTCCCCATTCTATTTCTAGTAGCTCCTTCATTGCTTGCTTGTATGTGTCTCTCTCTTTCCAAGTGTCAAATGTTGGAGGAGGTTCTGCTACTTTCCTGACCCACTAGTCAGTCTGATTTCCTTGTTTTGTCACATCGGCTCATGTTCTTTCTCCTCCGCACGTAATGGTTGCTACCCTTGGTCGATCATCACACTCTTCTGCTGCTATCATATGCACATTCTGGCTCCTTTTCTCCTACCACTTTGTGATCAACTGCAGAAAGTATTTCGTTGAATGATCTAATTGTCTACAATACATACATGTTTTAGAGGGATTCAAACAATCTCGTGCTAAATTCCCAGGCTAGTTACAGTTATAGAAGATAATCGATCCTCTTCCCCAACCTCTGAATATTCCTCTTCCTATTTGATTGTATCCCCTCAAAGTATTATACTATGGTACCCCTCCTTTTGATCATTCTTCCCCTTGAACTTTGTATGCATCTGAGGCATGTTCTCTCATTAGATCTAGTGTGCGACAATTTTGTTCGCCATGTCCCATAGACTTATAAAAAATACAAAATAAGCTTTTTACACTGCTTTGATACTTCTTCATCAAAGGACGAGAGGTTGGGTGATGACCCATCATTTTTCATATCGTCCGGTGGCCAAGGGATTCAGATCTCTTGTAGCCAAATAATCTTTAAAGGTTGGACATTCATTCTTATGATGACCTTCCTTTCTATATGTAGCATATGATATGTATTCACGCTTTTCCTTCCCTTTAGAAAGCTCATGCAACTGAATTGTCAATGTTTAACTATGACTGAACCTGATCCATCCCTGCACCATTCTCTCCTATAGGGGATTCTTCCAACTTCATGGTGATCTCTAGTTATTCAAACTATGACGTAATCTTCTACTGCATCAATGGGCATCGTATATGTGATAACAATCCTGCAATGAACCATTCCCTTTGTTTCTCATTTGGAATCTAGAAGGTCAACTGATCCATCAATATCTTGAATTTTTGATCAAAATCCCATACTGATTCACTCTACATTGCTTGATCTCTTTTAGTTATGTAATACATTGCGACTCAGACTCCGGTTTCTGAAAATATTTTAACAGGTCTTGCCTAATGTCTGGCAACGTTCTATCTTGTCTCATAGGTGCAATGGACTCATACTTCATATACCAGAGTAACACGTTTTCTATATATGTCATCACTAATTGCACGATTTTTGTATCGTCATCCTAGACCTCCTTCACAGTCCATATTGCTTAACATACAAATAAGTGATGTTCTGGATCTTCTGTCCTCGCTCTGTGGAAGTCTGAAGACAAGAATTCTCAAAGTGAGATCTACCCCTTCCATTGTGTACTATGCAATATTCTTCCTTGGTGTCGCTATCTAAATCTAGGTTTTCGTACTACTTCCACTACTCTTACTTCCTTTTCTGCTATCCTTTCTTCCTTCACTAACTACAAGTGTTTGTGACAAATTTTCATATCTTACCTCATACCTCAGAGACGCGCACGGGGTCGTGAGTTTGACACATAGTCTGGCATGAGTGGAGCTACTAGGATGTAATGAATGTCCTTCTGTTGGACTGAGATGATGGTCCTTTTCCTTCTCTTTCATTTCCATGCATGGTATTCCTTCGATATGAAGCACTACGCTAGTGTCTCTTTCATCAAACACATTGTGTTTCCCTTCTCTATCAGCCACAATCATCTTCCTACCGTACCAAAATATTTTTCCACTATGCAACACTCCAATATTTTATTTCGTTGCACCTTCTTATTTTCCTGGAATTCTCAACCCTTTCGTTCCTTATTCATTATTTCCTACATCCCTTTACTCTCAGACCATCCCCTAGTAAGCCCCTAGTCCCCCTATGTGTGAAAAGGTGCTTAGCTACTAGGGAAATCAAATTCCAACTTCATAACCCCATTATCGCACAAAAACATCTTGACCCAAGTAGACAGTGATTTCAAATATCTTCCATGTGGGCCTTTAAAGAACTCCTTTTCAACAACAATGTATGACTAAGTACACTCTATAGAAAATTTAATAATATAAACCCCCAATACATTATCCAACCAAAAACCAACTGCACATGAGATTTGATTACTTACGTATTAACTTGCTAGATCAACTCAAGGGTCCAACTCCTCGAAACAATAATTTGGAATGTTTCATTCTTTTCAACTAACCTCTATAACCATTTAGCCAAAACTATCAGGAATTCAAAAAATAAAATATCATGTAAGTATGTATATACATACCTCTGCGACCACTACTCTGAGATGATATGCATGTTGTTATTATGATCTATGGAAAACTCATTCTCCTTCATCTCTAACCATGATTGTCTAATCTTTTCCTTTGTCGGCCTCGACATTCCCTTCAGTCCCAGATCTCAGTTTTGACAACATAACCATTTGTTGGCACACAGTAGGAAAACCCAGGGTTCAAGGTGAATTTACCAACAAAACCCTCAAATGTTGGTCCTTTCAGTCTCACACGCAATCAATTGAAGTCTCACCATAGGTACCTATGGGAACTGAAGGAACCAGGTTTCTGGAATGATGAAGGGATGGAAGGCAATCCTTGTAACCATTCTACTTAGAATTTGTTCATTATTCCTTATAGCATGTGTGCATAAACATAATAATAGGTAACATATTCATAGCAACAGAAAATATATCACATGCGCAATAAACAAAACATCAACCACAACATAACACATAGACACCATGATTAACGTGGTTCACCCAAGATTGGATACGTCCACAATGATCGATTTCTTATTATATTATTCAGAACATCTATTACAAAATATGTGCACTATGCTCATACATTATGTCTCAGACATACAAAATGCCCTTTCCATTCTCCTATCTCTCCGTCGCTCTCTACTTCTTACTCTCCAACTACTACTCTATCTCTGAAACCCTTACATATTTATACAATTACTATGGGGCTTAGCCCATATCGATGGACCCAAAATGCCTAACGAATTCCAATGATCTTTCTTCCTTTGCACGCATTGATCCCTGAAAATGCACCAATTATCTTTCCTTATTTTGCATGCACTGCACAGTTCCCAAAATTGGTCCCCAAAATTCTATCCCAACAAAATTCCATTGTTAAGGTACTAAAAACCTACACTAATGGAAACATATGTGCATTATATTTTGCTTGAAAAATAACATACCATTGTTTGAAAAAATCAAATTTCAGACTATGATCACAAATTTTATAAATAAAAATTATATATTCGGAAAGCTAATTCAATTTGCTACATTTCATCTTTTTACACCATATTCAAATTCATTGTGAAAGCACCTTGAATCATCCCTCCAAGTTAACATAATGTTATTTTTCCATGTTTTCATTGCCACTAACGCATCATGAGAGGCCATCATTAGCTTGAACCCACCCACATATTAGTTCTTGTTTGAATTTTCATATATGTCGTGATATCCTAACTATTTATGATACTTTTCACTTTCATATATGTCGTGATCCCCTAACTATTTATGATATTTTCCAATTTCATTTATTAGATATTTCACTAGATTTTGTTTATTTAAAAACTATTGGTTCTAACATTCAAAATGATATTTTGGGACCTGCTATGAAGAGTTCTTAGATATGTCGTTTCATTAAAGATTAATTCCTATGAAACATCATTTCATTAAACATTACCTCATATAGATTTTATAAATGGTCGTAAGTCTCTCAAGATTTTAAATACACTCTACAACATGAAACATTGCATTACGCATTCAAGTCACTTGCATCTCAATTTTAATACAAACCATTGTTTCCGCTTTAATGTTGCTTCCATCATCATTGGTTCTCTAATTAGGTTTGGGTATGAATGAATAAATTCCATCCCTACTACCCAAATAGGTGTTGTTCCTACTACACAAATATTTACACTCAAAACCTAATCGGGAATACTATACACACACACACACA